>JAQMYG010000010.1:18242446-18254567 GCA_030014215.1 Clariallabes teugelsi
AAAAGATGCGGTCGGCTGGCGTCACGTGGTTCGGAGGAAACACGTGATAGTCTTCGGCCCTCCCGGCTGAGTAGTAGCAGCCTTAATGTGGGAGCCCCCTAGTGATGGGAGGGAATTGGACACGACTAGATTGGGGAGAAAACCGGGGAAAAAGAATTGGACAGGACTAAATAAAAAAAATAAATAAATAAAAAATGTGTTTGGTCCATCTACGTAAAATTGTTTGTAAGATATACTCATTTTTTTTATTAAAAGTGCATTGGGTGCGCTAGGTTACTAATGAAGAAACATTTTTTTGTGAAAAAATGTTCGTTATCAGGACTAAACTAAGAGGAAGGCATAAATATACACAACACATGAATACAGGCAATCTGGAGCAGATGAGCAGTCGGCCAAATCAACATACTGCTCGGCGAGTATTACCGACAATGCATCTCAGTCTGCTGTTTATGTGAGGCTAGTTTAATTTTATTTATGCAAGCAAAAGTGTAAGTGTTTGTTTGTGTGTGTTTGTGTGAGTGAGAGAGCGAGAGTAAAGAATAAAACACCATGGATTATTAACTATAGCACCAGAGAACACACAAGAAGACAAATGTTGTGTGGTCATGACATCACTGCACATGCTAAGCACAGTAGTACACGCACACAACCTAGACATCTACAGTACGCCTTGCACAATGTTGACATACAGTATATGCACACCTCAAATCTATAGATCATGCCTAAGAGGAAACGCAAGGTTAGTGTTTTGGTTGGAAATGCATGGCTATACAATTGGTGCATACACAGTGAAGACGTCACCATGCCGGTTTTAAAGGGTTAAACTTAAGAAGCATAGTCCTTCAATCCTTTGCATGTTTGAATTCTCCAGCAAGAATGAAAACCACCTCCGAATAAGCTCTTTGTTGTTTGCTTATTGAAGCTAGAGGATAGCAGAGTGCTATTTAAGCATTAGCATCTGGTGGGATGTAAACAGTGATACAATGATAACAGATAGCTCTCGCAGTAGATAAAAGGGCTTACACTTTAATGGCAGAAACTCTAAATAGGGGAAGTAATGTTTGTTTATGATTGCTGTGCCTGTACACCACTTATTGTGTGTGTGTGTGTGTGTGTGCACAATCCACCTCCGCAGCTCTTACCAGAGTGTTTTTTTTTTTTTTTTTTTTTTTGTCGCTACTGTGTAATGAGCCTCCTGTTTGCTCGATGGCTGCATCATGAATAGCCAAGTTTCAGTAGTAATAATCACATTACATCCTCATACTTTCCAGATGGTACAGATTAGTTTCTTGGGAATTTTTCTTGGGAAACTTTCCTCAGAGCATGCATATGCAAATAAGGCAACATTCAGTAGCCACACCCACTTAGCCATAACCTAGCCACTAATTATTTAACATGTAAAAGATTACTTGATAAGACCAATAAGGTGTGACTATAGAAGTAATGGTTGGAGGAGGGAAGTGAAGAGTTGTTCTAATACACAAATAGCAGCAATAAATAATATGGACATTTATCACAGAATTAAAATTTATGTGTGGGAGCAAGTAGGGTTTCCCTTCAGTCTTTTAATTCTTGCCTGTAATGAGCTGCAGTGAGCAACTTCTGTCTCCAGATCACAGACAGGGCACGATCTATTTCTCCCTCCCATCTCGTTTCCAGTGCCAGTTGCTATTGGCAACCCCAAATCCAACAGCCTCTGCTTGCTCGAGGCTGAAAGACCATCGGTTTTGCGCCAGGGAGTAACGAGCCTGTCAGTTCACTTCCCAACTCCCGCTCACATAACATTTCCCGACAACTCCAGCGCGAGGCCCAAGTCCAGGAAGGAAGGCCGTTAGAGAGGGAGTGAGGGAGCAAGGATACGAGCCGCATGCCTCGTTAGGGCTAATAGGACAATGAGATGCCATGTTGTTTCCAAGAGCGGCACCCTTCGCCAAATGTCAACGTAATTCCTTCTGACTCACGTAATAACGATGAGGATGGCTCGCTAATGGTTTCCTGTTTGGCACTGAAGCAGACAAGAGCGTGCCAAACCCAAGACCGACAAGTTCTGAGCTGACCTTTTTCTCATATGATACACAAAAGATACATGTGTTAGGCTTTGTGCTGTGTATATTATTATTATTATTATTATTATTATTTAATTTACCACTGATTTTTATGTAAATTCTTTAAACATTTGTTTATGATTATTTGTTTTTGATCCATAATTAGAACTCGCCATACTTTCTGTCTTGATTTTTGTAATGTATTTTTCCAAGACATATATTTATTTATTTATTCATTTAAAATTCTAATAGTGATAGTGATAGTGGTTAGCACAGTGGCCTCGCACATCTAGGGTCGAGGGTTTGAGTCCCACCTTGGATCTGTGTGCATGGAGTTTGCTTGATGGGTTCCCATGATTGATGGGATATTTCCTCTGGGTATTCCTGTTTCCTCCTACAGTCCAAAGACTGTAGGATAGGGATAGGTTCCAGGCTTCCGATGTGTATGGAGAGTGTGTGAGTGAGTGAAATAAATATATATATGAAAAGGAAAACTATATAGTAGTATATTTAGTATATATATGCAATGTTTGAAGATTTAACCTCATTTTGTCGAATGCGCACACTTAAATGGATAAGGAAAAACTATAGAAATTTAAAAAAAAATATTAATTAAAAAATGTATTTTGTTTTTTTTTTAATTGTTTGTTTAAATATTTTAAAGATGTTTTTAGACTAATCATGGCTTTCTAAGGAATTTTTGGTAAGTTAATTTTTAAACTGGTTTTTAAAATCTGATTATTATTTTATCTTTCACTATAATTAATTCTAAATGGAATTACTGGCCGTGTCTTATGCATAGCATTTGTAAATTTTTTTATTACGTCTTTATTGGTACTCCGCCTACTCATCTGTTCATTTCTGATTTATCTGATGAAGAGTGATGACTCTGACTCTGCTTCATTATGATATATTTACTCTGTCCACTCAAGTCTAATTCATATTTAGTGACCCATTTATTCTGAATCAACAGATTGCGGCACTCTGAGCCAGTTGTGTGTGGCTGCTGTTCAATTATTCACCTTCTGACTGAGAAAAGTCTCAGTGATTCCAGATCTCTACAGCATAAACTCACTTTTCTATGTAATGTAACATTTGCATATATTAAGTTTGTAGGCTCTGTGATTTTACAGGCTGAGTACACATGCATGTAACGCATGCTTTTATTTTTTTAAAGGTATTATCTATAAGACCTGGGATATGGTATCCCGGTGGTAACGGTGTATGAGTGTTGATCAGAAGGTTTCTGGTTTAATCCCCAGCACTGCCAACACTGTATGGCCTCGAGCAAGGTCCTTCATCCTCAAGTGTTCAGATATGATCGGGCACCAAAAGCTGGCAACCTGACGCTGTAAAAAAAAAAAAAAAAAAAAAAAACTCTGAAGCTATGGATATTTCTTGAAAAAGGAAAGTATTTGTAACCGAGTGTGTCTGATGGCACATGGGTGAACCTAGTAACTCTATCCCTATTTTTATTAAGATCACTATGTACATTTTGTACTACACAAACTTAAAATGCTCTTTTTACTTGTTTATATTTCATCCATAAATGATTCTGTACATACACTAATGACTTTCTCAAATTTTGATAATAATGACAATCAAGTTAATAAGAATAATTTTGTTATTTTATAAAAAGAATTGTCTTAACAACATTCAGTATTTATTATTAAGTCCTTTTTCTTTAAAACCTGCTGGATTTGGTTGGGCATAGAGTCAAAAATGATGCCTGCAGTACTCTGGTGTCACTCAATCAATTCCCAAGTTTTAGTCATTTTTGGGCAGAGGTGGACACAGCAGCTCACACAATCCTGCCACATATTTGTTTCATCTATTAACTAAACCAGCTGATGCTGATTAGCACAACTGCTCAGCAAGATAGACGAGAACTAACTAGCGACATCACCTACACAGGTGCACAGGGAGAACCATAATACATACAGTACACTGCCGCACTTACTAACTCCAGGGTCGTTCCTGATTTGTATTTCTTTCTACAATATAAAGCAATGGTGAAGGCGTCAATTAATCTCCTTTAAGAAGTTAATATTGAGATATATCTGCTACGTATGCTCTGTAAAGCCTTCATAACAGCTCTAATCTGAAGTGCTGTTTGTTAATTGATGATTTCTGAGGCTGGTGACTCTAAATTAACTTCTCCTCTGCAGCAGAAGTAAGTTTTGGTCTTACTTTCCTGGAAAAGTCTTCACAAGAACCAGTTTCATCATGGTGCTTGATGGGTTTTGCAAATGCACTTGACAATAATGTTCTTGCAAGAACTATTCCAGAACAACTCTGTGTCTTAAAATTACAACTGACTGTTGTTGCTGTTACACAATTACCTAATTATGTGTTATTCCATAATTTTGAAATCCCTGGTATTATTGTAGAATATAGAAAATAAATCACTAAACAAAAAGAAATTTGCAGGTTATCTCAAACTTACATACCGTACATATCCCTGTACCCTTATAGCTGTATATCTTCATTTGTACTTTAGTGTAAATATAAATAGGCCACTTATGCACTTCTGGTTAGATGCTAACTGCATTCCATTAGCTTTGTACATGTAATTTGCACTATGGCGATAAAGTAGAATCTGATCTAATCAAATCTAATCTAAATTGGTATATCCTGTAGTACTCTTTTTCTATGTACAGCGTATACTGTATGTATACTGTATGTCAATATATATGTTTATCAAAATGTAATAAATGTTTAATAAATAATAAATAAATATATATTTTAATTATTTCCTTATACGTTCATAATGATAATGAAATTTAATCTTACCAACAATTAATTCCAGGACTAATAATGTAATAAGTAACACATACTACCAGCTACAGGAAGTGGTAAAACTTCCTGCACCTTTTTTCTAATAGCTGTTCAATGATGTATCATATCTGTATTTAACAAAGATGAGAAAAAAAAAACATTAATGACACAAGTATTATAATTAATAAGATATGCATTTATACCACTACAATCATTGGGTATTAGCTAGATTGTTTCCTCTAAATAGAATAAATAAATAAATAAATAAATAAATAAATAAGAGTAGAAGAAGTGACAACCCTAGTGTATAATACTATGCTAATAAACAAGCAACAAAAGCTCAGTGATCTGGATGTATTTTACAATTTAAGCAAGCTTGCTAAAGTAAACTTCATAAAAATGAAGATATTACTAGTTAAATTTAGCTTGAAGATCCAACGATGTCTACGACATAAATGACTTTAGTAGCACAACAACCTTTTTTTTTCTCTCCATTTTTCCTATATTGTGATTACAGCCCTAATAATTCAGTCCATGCAAATGACTTAACCACATACGTACAGTACAGTACGTACAGTAGATAACACTAACCCCTCACCTCAATGACATCATCATTGTGCTGTGTTAGGTAGGTAGGCATCATGCATTTCTTTTGGTTCCTGTGTACCTGTTCAAGTCAAGCTCTGGTCAACTTTGCAGCATAGCATCTGGTGTTTGGGTTTGAACCATGGTTTCATCTTTGTTTATGGAATGTGCTGCTCTGCTTCTGCGCAGGAGTGTGTCGCATGGTGTAATGACTACAACTCTCTGGTTACTTTTATTAAACATATATTGAGTGCACCCTTATGCCCTGCACCTTCCTATTGCACCTGGAGTTATTGGCTGTTGTGTTGCAGCAGCTTTTGATAATGCCATTTAACAAAGTACCATGATTCCTCAAGAGAACTGGAGTATCATGTTGCTTGTTAATGAGCAGTCATGTTTGCTCATATTAGCTTGGTTTTATTTATAATAAAACATGTAGGAAAAGCAATGAGTCGGTTTAGTGTAACACAACATTGCTTAGTGCATGGTTATTAGGTGCATCAATTACTAGGTACTGACTTGATTGTCATATATTTTGAAATGATTATCATTGCTGGGAGCATTAATCTGAATAAATGACACCCCTTTCTACACTGAAGGTTTTATTAGCTTTAACGCAAATGCAAAACACACCTCTTTAAACATGCACAAAGCACCCACAAGCTAATTAACACTAATTTCATGCCACTCAACGTTTTGTAAAGATTTGGTCCGAGGTGATGCCTGACTCCCACCTTAGAGACTACTCTTTCTTTATCTCTCCCCTTTCTCTCTCCTCCCATCTCCCACAATTGAGTGTTACTGAGGTTCTCTTGAGATAAACACAGATCGAAGGATTGTCTTAATGGAGAAACCTAAGCAGAGATGTGAACTTGGATGACGGAGCATGAGGTGGTGATGGAGATCTCCTTCGTCTTTCTTACACAGCCTGTAGCTTTGATGATATAAATGTGCTGCTGTTTGTCTGACCAATAAATTGAGCAGCAGAAAAGTGACAAAGAGAATGATAGTGAATGAGAGTTGAGTGAGTAAGGGACATAGTGAAAGAGAGAGAGAGATAAAGAGAGAGTGAGATAGTAATAGAATAGGGCAAGAAAAATATAAGAGTGGGAGACACACAAGAAAAAAGACAGGGATAATAAAAATAAAGAGAATAAAGCATAGTGGACCAATGATGGAGCCTTGAGGGATGCCTTAGTTCACTGATGCTGAATTGGATATAAAGACAACCTTTCATCAATAAACATATATGTCTAATAAAACAGGTTTGTGTGTGTAAGTTATTAGATGACTGTGTATGTGAGTTCACGAGTGCTGGGAGATCCAGCCCTCAGTGGCCATATTGTCCTTTATACTAAAATAATTTGCCAACATTTAGTTTGGAAAAGTATAATCTCTCAGTTAAACGTGATGAGTAAAACTTAAAGAAATAGATAGATAGGCTGAATAGATAGGGGAGGGGTGGGGGGGGGGGGCAAGGACAAAACCTTGGACAAAATCTTGAGGGGCTACTAATGCATTTTGCAAACCATGATATTCAATATTGTTTGATGTTAATTAGTTTAACATGCTCCATCTTTAAGCAAAGGGAACTGTCATTAGCATATGTGTTAAATGCAGTTTGGGAGCTACAGTTTGCAAGAATGTTTGGTGCTAACTGGATGTAAAAAGGGATGGGATCCATCCATACATACATACATACATCATCTTTACACATCCCGTGCATGGTTACTGGGGACTGGAACCTATCCCTGGAAACTCAGGACATAAAGTAGTATACAGCTAATCTTATTACAGTATATCGTATACAGGGTGATTCACTCAAAAGAGGCCCAGAATATTCTACAATAACTGTCAAACTTTCATTATGATCAAGCAATCTGAGCCCCCCCCCAAAAAAAAACATACATAGACGCATGTGTAATCGATTGCATTACATTCGATTGACACATTTCAATGTGTTCCTGAATGTACTGGAACCAGTGACAGTATCTGACTCTTTTCACCATATTGGTGCAATGGCTACACCACCTAGCTTATCAGTCTGACTCAGGGGAACCCCAGCATGTTTAAAGCTCCAAATTCTGAGGAGCACATTGTACATTTTTCATTCAGATTGCTTTGTCCAAGGTAGAGTTATTACAAAATATTCTGGGCCTCTTTTGAGTGAATCACCTTGTACAACCTCTCATTAAATGTCTACAGAAATGTTACAAAGAAAAATCTAGTATGTAAGGAAAAAGTGATGTCTTAGGTTAGCTTGTTTTGCTAATCTGCCCATGAAGCTAGCATGTATCCTTGTAATTAAAAATCCAACAAAAATTTTTTTTTACACAGATTAGCTTACTAACAATATAAGCTTGCTAACACATTCTGCATACAGTATGTTGTGTGTGTGCATACAGGTATGTGTGAGTTAAAGCAGTTTTAGAAGTTTCAGGTTATCTGAAGGACATTTTCCAGATGGTCAATGAGAATTATGTGGGATATTGTGTCAAGAAGAGTGTTGACCATCCTTACCAGTGATACCCAAAGAGACAGGGGATATAGAAAGAGATAATGCAATGAGAGATGGGAGAACAGGAGAGGGAGAGACTGAAAGGGAGAAAGAATTGGTAATAGAAAAAGGTTTCTTTAAGAAACATAATGAAAAATAGGCAGAATATGAGCCAGGAAGGAAAAGTGAGAAAGGTAGAAAAAAACAGACTGAGTGATATAGAAAGATAGTGAATGAAATAAGAAAAAAAATTATATGTAAGATACAAAGAAAATCCCAGAAAATGAGGAATTTGAAATGAAAAACATAACAAAAAATGGACAGATAAAGAAGGATTGAAAAGTAGAACACAAGTGACAGACATTAAGATGATGGAGAAAATAGGATGGTCAGAATAACTGTGAGAATGTTAGAAAAGCAGAAAGGGAGTGAAGACATGAAAATTCAGAGAAGGAGGAAAGAGTGAGAGATCAAAGGAGTAAAAGAGAGACAGCGAATATGGGACAGGAAGAGATAGAAAATAGAGGGAGAGTAGAAGAAGATGGAAAAAGTGAATCCTATGCTTTAAAAAAAAACAGGAACGAGACAAAGAAGTGAGCACAAGACCGACAATGGAAAGATGTGAAAACGAGATGAAAAGAATAACAGTAAGGCAGTGAGAAGAGAGAAAGAGAGACAGTGAGAGAAGGAGAGAGAGAGAGAGAGAGAGAGAGAGAGAGAATAGTGTGCATGACAGTATGTCAATACAAGAGAATAACAGAGATAAAGAGGGAGAAAGACAAAGAGTGAGACCAGTAGAGAAGGAGAGATCGTGAGAGGCAGGCCGTGATCTTTGTTCCCCTCAAGGCAGAACAGGAGAGAAGAGATTTCATAATTTTATAATTTGTAATCTGCAAACATCACTTCTAATCTCCGGCTCCTTTATGAGCCGTTGCCTAGCAACAGCAGCACGGCAGTATGACCCCTCTTGACACACAGTTATAACACAGCGTACAGTAAAAGAACGCGGAAAACAGACAGAGAACCCACTTTCTCACCTCCGTGTCTCACTGACTGCTTTAGGAAGAAACAAAAAATGATGGCAAACAAATCGTCACCTCTGTTTGCGAAAAGAATTTTCCATATTTCACCTCTACAGCTCAGGGTTTATCGGGGCAGATGCAGATTACCTCCACTGTGTTAGCTGCCATTTTAATGCTTGTTCAGTCAGTCAGTTGAACTCTACGCTTTTTCAGCAAGCTTACCGAGGGACTATTTTTTTCCTTTAACATGTATTTGGTGCATTAACTGCCAGAACTGCTCTAATGTATTCAGAATTCATGCTTATCTCACTATCAGCATAATTGAACTGCTATTTAACAATGCTGTACATCATGGTGAATGACTGAAACCCTTATCCTTTAACAGGACTGCTGATTACTATTGGTATACCACCTTGCAACAGGCAAACACTTTGCCCTAAACCCTTTTTGTAGGTCATACTGAAAACCTAAACCTGTGTCACTGTCTCTGATCTTGGACATCTATGCTGCACCAATCAGCCATATCATTAACACCACAAAACATTAACACATTAACATTCTTTCTCAATTGGTGGTTAATTACCTATATACCAGGAAACATACCCATAGGGAAGTAAATGCTTGCCATGACAGAAAGGCATCAGAGAACCCAGAGCATCAGAGCTCACTGCAAACGCGACGCTGCCTCAAAACTCTTCACATGCCACTCCGATTGATATCATTGTTTGTGTATTTTAGCACTGATGGTGGATAACATAATCCCTACTGTATATCCCACATGCTGAATGATTCTACAAATCTGCATACTGTTGATTGACCAAGATGTATTCCGTTGTCATGGAAAACTGTTGCTGTGTTTCAAAAGTGTTAAAACACTGACATGCATAAAGAAAACAAGGAAGGAGATTCGTGAAATCGCTGGAAATGTCATACATATTATTAAAACCTGGAAGAATAGTGTGTATAGGTTAGCACCATCACCTCGCACCTCCAGGGTTTGCATGTTCTCCTAATGCTTTGTGGGATTCCACCTGGTACTCTGGTTTCCTTCCATTGTCCAAAGACATGCACATTAGGCTAATCGGTCTTCCCAAACCCACACACCCATAGTGTGTAATTTATGTGAGTTTGTGTGTATGTGTGTGCCCTGTGATGGATTGGCACCCCACAGGGTGTATCACATCTCATGCCTTAAGTCTCCTGGGATGGGCTTCAGGCTGTACACAGGAAAAAGCAGAGTAGATGATGCCTGAGTGAGTATTTGCAACCAGTCCTGACCTTAACCCCCTTGAAAGTCTTAAGGAATCACCTGTCCTTAGAAATAAATGTTGCAAATGGATGCTGGCATTGCAAAAGTTTGTTAAAACAGTGCCATGCAACTGGTGGTATAAGTAAATAAATACAATTCTGGCAAAATGTTAGAGGATGTGACTTGCTTTTGCCAGCAGTGTGTAACCTTCCTGCGTTAATGGAACAGAATTGTCCTAAGTAGTGCTCACTACAGCAGGATTTAATGAATAATGTCTGAGCTGATAGCCGGACATTTCCAGAGTCAACATTAAGGCAAACATTTGAGAGCAAACTTTAATTCATGCACTGTTCTTTAAGGCAAATATACCCAGGCTTATGAGAAGGCGAAGCAACAGATTGAGCTTCGTGAATAATTAAGAAAGACATTTGGGCTTTTTTTTCTTCCTAGTTATGACCCCTTTTAAATTAGCACTAAAGTGACTCCATGCTAATTCCAATTCACGTCTGTTAAGCTAATTTACCTTGTAAAGTGAAGCGAGATGGCCGTTAGGTGAAATTACAGATAAAACTCTCTCCCTTGTTATAACAGATTCAATACATAACTATCTGAAAATTAGTCACAGAGATTAAAGGATAAACACGTTCATGAGGCATTAGCATGTCGCAATATCTTAACGACCCCCTGCTATTCATTAGCGTGCTGTAAAATGGATTATATGAAGCAAAGAAAGTGATAAAGTGGGGATACTTTTAGTTAATGCTGTAACAAAAACAGATCTGTTCTTTTTCTTAACACGACTGAGTGTTAAAAGAGTCTTTAGTGGATGCCAACGCTAATATAAATGACTTTTTGCATGAATAATTCAGCAGTGTTTATCTCTTCTATCTCTTGTCTTTTATTAGTCATGAATAAACAAGCCCACATAGCAGCTATGCTTTTATTTAAGGGTCATGTTAAGTTCATATTTTACCTGAAGCAGTGAGAGAAAAGTTTAGTTGAAGTTAATATTAAAGTAAAGTGAAACTTTAGCATGTTATAAAACTAATGGGAAGAGACTTCAGGTCCAGTGCTGACAGACTGGTGGGTTTCCATCTGCTCGTAAAAATTTGGGCTGTTTTAGGCCCCAAGTACTATATGTTTTCCTAAGGTTTTTTTTCCACTATTTTGGGCTTTTTGGAGGTCATAACATGCTCAAAAACTCATGAAAATTGGCAGACAGGTTGGAATCTACTGCCATTAGGATGCCTGAGAGTCTGAGGCCCGGGCATGGGTTGGGGCTCTCACGCAAGATATTAATGCATATAGCTCATACACACTTGCACGTATGCATGCGAAACCCGGTAGACATTTAGAGTTCATTGCGCTGAACAACTTCCAAATTGCATGTCATGGGCTCAACTCAACAGGAAGTCAGTTGTTTTGGGTCGTTCGCAAAATGCACATACATACTCCTCCTAGGGGATTTATACAACCGCCACCAAACAGGACCGATGTGCTCCAAAGACAATGAGGATGCAAAATTGTAGAGGGATTTTTAATATCTCAAACGGGTCATGATGACGCCTTAAACTTATGGTGATAAGTGGTTAATAACTTTCTGTGTGACATTTTATTGAGTGTCATTATATTGAGTCACACGTTCCGTGACATCATATTGAGTAACATCATAGTGTGATGCTTTTTTTCAAGTATCTGCAGTGTGTTAACATTTGTGAGGTGTACACACGTACACCACACAAATGTTAACACACAAACATACACACACACACACACACACACACACACACGAACGCACACGCACGCACGCACAAACACACTCATTCATCACACACACTGTAAAAAAAAAAAAAAAAACTAAAAAAACAGTCAAATGAATGGCAGCAACGGCTGCCAAACAAAAACCGTAAAATTAAGGTAAAATACTCTATTTCATATTATGATC
>JAQMYG010000010.1:18267761-18279413 GCA_030014215.1 Clariallabes teugelsi
CACACACACACACACACACACACACACACACACACACTGAATTGATGAGTGGGGTACAAAGAGAAAAGCATTTCTCTTATCTTGGTATTTCTCTTAAGTAATCTGTAAACATCGTTCCTCTCAGCGAGCAGATGTGTTAATGTCGTTAATAAGTGCCGGAGCACTCAGGCTT
This sequence comes from Clariallabes teugelsi, assembly GCA_030014215.1. NCBI lineage: Eukaryota > Metazoa > Chordata > Actinopteri > Siluriformes > Clariidae > Clariallabes > Clariallabes teugelsi. The sequence goes on from JAQMYG010000010.1 coordinate 18,267,934, forward strand.
CTCGACTGCCGTATGATGTTTGCGCTGCACTAGTCGAGCGCACTGTAGATTAATAGCGTCGAATTAATATGGAGATCAGTGTTTGTAATTCTCAAAACAAAGACATTCATCATAATTACACACAAGCGCAAAGGGAAAAAAAAGAGGCAAAGACATGAAAGCAGAGGGATTTCCAGTTGTGTCACAGAGTCAATCTAACATAACAAACCTAAACTGTTTTATAAAAGTTTGATAACAATGTTTACAGATAATAGTCTTTTTTTTTCTATCTCTGTCACACACACACACACACACACACACTGTATACACAGACACACACATGCACACAATGCAAGCTCTCTTCGTTGTTTGTCTTTCATCTCCATCACATATCGCTCTCTCTCTCTCTCGCCGCCTCATTAAAATCTCGCCTCGAACAGTGCGCTAGTTCCATGACGCATTCATAGTTTATTTATTTATTTATTTATTTACTCATATAAGAGTCCACCTTTTAGTTTTGGGTAAGACCACCACTAATGAGGATGCACCTGAAAGCCGGCTACGTTCCCATCAGAAGCTTGTGTTAACACCCCCCCCCCCCCCGGCCACACACACACACACACACACACACACACACACAAACTTCCTTTGTGCTTCCCCTTGGGTTGTGCACTACTAAGTCGTGCTCTGCCAATTGCTGACTTGATGAAGGCGCTAGCGAGGAGGGAGGATAACGAGACGGCGGAGATGAGCCTCGAGCCAGTCGAAGGCTGTGTCTCAACCCCACACCGGATCGCCAGTCGTTAGGAGACGAAGCCTCCAAAGGCGGGTTTTATCTCACAGCACCAAACGAGGTCAGGCTTTGCATCAACACTTTGATGTGGAGAATTTTGAGAAGTTCTTTAGGTTCTTTTAAAGAAAAGTTTCTGCACTTACAGGAAAGTCACATGAACTTCACATGTTGTGTGACACACATTTTACACATAGAGTGTTTTGATTTATTTATTTATTTATTTTTGTTAAATTTTTTATTATTTGCACGTTATTTTTTTCCATGATTCATTTTTAAACATTATTTTTAAACACTGGTTTATTTTCATGTGTTGTGTTCTAAGCTAAAGGTGATTATAAAAAAAATCTTAGGGTGTGGTATATTTTTATATGGTTCTTGTATTTGCTCATATGTTTTTAATTCATTCATTCATTTATTTATTTTCTATATAATTCTTATCAACAGTTTCAATTATTTCTTAATGTTTAAAATTTTTTTTTTATTATTTTCTTTATTATTAATTTATGTTAGCAGGTTATTATTATTTATTACAATTATTATTATAATGTTAGCCTTTCATGACGTATTATTTTAATATTTTTCATTTTTCATCATTTTTTTTCATTCATGTTGATAAATGATTCGTTTATTTTTTCACAAACTAATAAACTTGTTAATTTCTTTCTCCTTGTGCTTTTGGTTCAAATGAAACATGTGTTCCTTGATATGATTTTATATATTTTTGTTTTGTGAAAAAAAAATCACATGAAGGAATATATAAATAGATAAATTTGACCAGATTTTTTTCAATATTATTTTATTTTTACCCATATGATTTTTTTTTTCTTTGAAAGGTATATATAATAAAAAAATTTATTACATAGACAGTGGATATACACTACAGATCTTTACTTTAAACTTGTTTTAAATTATTAACAAGATAGAAATTATCAGCCCTGAAAGGAATAACTCTGCAAGGATTAATGAACATAATGTTATTCCACATCTATCAAAAGAGGCATGTGGTAGTCTCTTCAAACTGGCACTCCATTTTCCCTATGGTGACACAGAACAGGGACAGACATGGATAAAAGAGGAAGTTAGACCGGAAGAAAATTGGAAAGTAGTTAGCTAGCTAGTCAGGTGGCAGTGACTTTATCTCAGGAGCTGTGTTAGTTCTCAGGACACTTTGAGCACGAGGCAGGGTACATAATGGACCACGTGCCAGTCCAATTTGGGAAGGCCAATTGCCCTAATCTGCATGTACTGTATTTGGAATTTGAGAGAGAACCAGATTACCTGGAGGAAACCCACCAAGCCCGGGGCGATCATGCAAAAACCTAGACAGAGATTTGATGTGGGAATTAAAACGTCGACCCTGTAGTTGCAAAGTAAAATATGTGACAATATGTGATCCTATACGTCATTGAAAGACCAGAGTGCAAACCACTACGCAACCATGCATCATGATTGAAAATGTTGATGAATTCAGAAATTCAGAAATCTCTAGACATTTTTAGGAGTACAAACAGCAATTTCAATCATGAATACAATGTTCATATACTCTGCCAACAGACATGGCACTAGTATGTTCTGGGGTTAAACCTAATAGTCAGGTTCCTTAACTACTCTTTCACACAGAGAGATAGAGGAAGAAAATGGAGTATCTCAGATTAAAGGTAAATTAATTCAGAATCATTTGTCACATATTGTACATTGCAACAATTAAACACAACAACAAAGTTGACTAACATTAATTGTGGCCTAAACAGAAATGTGAATTTATTTGTCTACAAAAGGCTCCATCAGGGCCTGATGTATGGTGCCACTGTGGCCTCACATCTCCAGGGTTGGTTGATCGATTCCCTCAATTAACTAAGCTAACTGCCATTTTCCAAATTGCCTGTAGCATGTGAGAGAGTGTGTGCATTGGTGTCCTGTTATTGAATGGCACCCCTTTCAGGGTGTTACCCGCTTTATGGCCCAAGGTCCCTGGGATAGAAAGCAGGCCTTCTGCATCCCTGTACAGGATAAATGGTATAGAGAGTGAATGAGAGATTGGGAGAGTGAATGAGTAAGTGAGGTCTTGGAGTCCGCTGTGATTACAGAGGTGAGGAGTTTTGTATGCCATTTCATTTGCAGATTTTCTTCTCTTTACCAGCTACGAGCTTACAGACTTTAAATTTGAGGGTTGAAGCATTTGAATTCTGTGAAACCAGTCTGGACAGTCCATATAGCAAGAAAGTTCATTTTGACAGTAAGAATGTCACTCATGCTACTGAAGGTTTGCTTGCATTTACTGGTAGATACAGCAGTGGTGTCGATAGCTTTTGTTAGAGGCTTCAGGGCACCTGGGATCTGGGATTTCCTTGTATTTCCATAAATCCCTGGAGACTTCTCCTACTCTTGATTTCAGCTGTGTCATTCAAATGAAGCACGTCTTCATTACCATGCTCTATGTCAATTTTTTCCCCTTAGGCCGAGTGTCTGGTTGAAGAACTTTCATACATGAGAGGAAGGTACGACACTGTCCTGCATTTCATATTTGATATTTTCCATGATTTAATTATAATACAGGGCTGCATTATTGAAATAATGTAGATCTCTGTTGGAGCTTGAAGAACAGTTTTTGTGTTAAACCAATGGACTAAAAAAACAGAATCTGTCAAGCCAGCAGTTTGTCTGCTTTAGGCAGGGTAGTGCCACTTTTTTTTTTTTTTTGCAGCATGCTCAGTTCTGTTAGGGCATCATACATAACTTTGAAATTAAGCACAAAGGGCACAGCGTTGAGAACATCATGAAATTCTATGTATTTTCTCCATTTGCTGAATCCCAGGTTATATCATAGGTAGCACTTAAAAACATGCACCTGAAGCAATCTGTAGTGCTCACAAACAGCCTTGAAAGTTCTTTCACTTAAAGACACTCAATGGATAGACAAAACACGTCCTATGAGAAGTAAACACTCTGAGCAGAATGAGCCAATCCTCTCTTGAGAGTGAGGCATGATATAACTGACGTTTGCTTGATTTTGGAGGATGTAGATGCGTGACCACAAAAGCTGATTAGTCCAACAATAATACATAGTTTGCTGTTGTTATTGTCAACATCATATGTTATGCAAGTGTTTTAAATGATGCTACAATGTAACATCATTTACAAACTGCTAGGAGTTAATATGCTGTTCCCATTCTGAATTTTGTACTGGTTCTGGATATAGCTCTGTTGTGTTACTGAATTACATGTTATCTCATTACTTACTGTACACTTGGAGAGAGGAAGGGGAAACAGGTCAGCATCACGACCTGCCCCCTGAGTAACTCTGTTAATAAACAGTAATGAATCACCCAAACCCTGATATGGAGAGGGCAAAAAAGTGTGCGGCAAAAAAGAAATAAATAAATGCAGACGTACCACTTCTGCACACTGGAAAGTACTGGCCCACATCAAGCACTGTTCCCCATACAATTTGTTAAAATGGTTCATTTATTTCCCCATGTGGTTCTAAATGATTTATTTATTTCCCTATATTACTCATTTTAAACAATTCATTCATTTTTCCCCATGTTATTTTTAAATGATTAATTTACTTTTCCCCGTGACTTATACAAATTGTTCATTTATTTCTCAATATGAATTTTTAAAATTTTCATTTATTTTTCCATATGATTCTTTTTAAATGATTCATCTACTTCAGCATGTTTCTTAATGGTTCATTTGTTACCCAATATAATTTTTAAATGGTTTATTTATTTTCTGATATTTTTCAAATTATTCATTTATTTCCCCATATGATTCTTTTTGGATGAGTCATTCATTTCCCTGTGTGATTATTTTCCCAGAGCAAGTTTTAATAAATAATTGAATTCTCTATGTGATAACTTATTTCCTTTCATGATTTATTAAATTATTTACATTTAAATTTACTTCATATAATTTTGCATATTTGTTTTTGCTATTTTTTACATTTATTTACCATGTATGTGCCTTTACATTTATCATCATTTATTTTTATACATTATTATTATTATTATTATTATTATTATTATTATTATTATTATTATTATTATTATTATTTATTAATTTTTAATAAATTCTGTGCTTTATCAGAAGATCCTAAAGGAGAATGTACGACCATCAGTCAGTGAACTAATTTTCAAGTGCACTTGGGATTTACAGCAGGAAAATTATCTGAAACATACCAGCAAGTCCATTTTTTTTTTTAATTATTAAAAATTAAAAAAAATTTAAATTAAAATAAGTCTTTGGAGTGGCCTAGTCAAAGTCTGGGCTTAAATCAGATTGGTTAAACAGGCAATTCATGCTTGAAAACCCTCCAGTGTAGCCAAATTAAAACAATAAAACAGTGGGCCAAAATTTCTCCACAGCAATGTGAAAGACCCGTTGCCAGTTATTGCAAATACTTGATTGCAATTGTTGCCGCAACCAGTTATTAGGTTTGGGGGCAGTTACTTTTTTCCCAAAAGACAGATTTGGACTTTCTCCTTATTAAATGAAATCATGATTTGAAAACTGCATTTTGTATTTACTCTGGTTATCTTTATATAATAAACATATTTTTTGATAATCTGAACCATGGGCGGTGGTGTAGTGATTAGTAGTGGGCACCTCCATGGTTCGGGTTAGATTTCTGGCCAGGATTGATTCCCATCTCTGTGTGCATGGAGTTTGCATGTTCTCCCCATGCTTGGTATGTTTCCTCCGGGTGCTTTGGTTTCCTCCCACAGTCCAAAGACCTTCAGATTATGCTAACTGCCATTCCTAAATTGCCTGTAGTGTGGTTTGGTTTAGTGTGGTTACCCTGTGATGGATTCGTGACCGAAATCTCGTGGGTTAGGCTCCAGGCCCTCCGTGACCCTGAATACTGGATTAAGTGGTATAGATGATGCGTAAATTCTTTTGATTGTGTAAATCTGCTTTGCAACAATGACAATTGTTAAAAGTGCTATACAAATAAAATTGAATTGAATTGAATTGAATTGTGAATACATTTTTATGTAGGATTCCTGCCTGTGAATGGCTGTGTGCATGGAGTTTACATGTTACACGTGTTTAGTGGATTTCCTTTGGGTACTCCTTTTTTATCCTACAGTCCAAAGACATGAATATTAGGCTTATTGGCATTCCCAAATTGGCCACAGTGTAGGAATGAGCGTATGAGTGTGTGTATGTATGTGCCCTTTGATGAATTGCCACCCTGTCCATGGTGTACCCTGCCTTGTAACCTAAGTCTCCTGGCTCCAGGCACCCTGTGACACTGAATACAGATGAGTAAGTGAGTTAGTGAGTGAGTGTATTTAAACACACACACACACACACACACACACACACACACACACACACACAGGAAGAAGATATTTTTAAGAACAGTTATTGTTTGATGTGGGTGTATGGAGATCTTCCAAGGTTTTGTAGATGTACAGTAGCTGAAGATAAAACCTTAGATTAACTGGCATTTAGATGGCAAATATAACTGTGATTTAATGAAACTTGCATCAAATAGGAGCAAGAAGTGATTATCTATTTAATGAAATTAAAATCAAACCCATCAAAGACTGTCAGATTGAATTATGATCAATTTTAGCAGCTTGATCATCTTTTTATCATGATAGAAAACTTCAAAGTCAAACCGATAAATAAGTATATTTTCATGATGTGCTTAGTGATTCTTATTCTACTTTGTTGTTCATTGTTTCAATTTTGCTATTTCTGTGAGAAGAAATTTACCAGCAGGAATCTTCAGGTTGACGAAATGTTGCGGGTATGTTAATTTGGCAATGAAACAGATGTTAAAACATTGTTTTAAGTATGTTGTTTTTGAAATGTAGAATTAATTTGATGAAATGACATTAAATCAATCTTTATTATGTGACTTTGGCATAACATTGAACAAATCACCCCAGCACAGTGTTGCACATAGACCGTCAAAGCAATATCTAATATCAGAATTTTTTTCTCTCTCTTATATCCAATAAATTCTCAAAACACTAGTCTGTTTTTTTTCCCCCTATCTTTCTGCACCAAATCCAACGCCCAGTGGGATCCTGCTCTCAATAGTCAGAGTGCTGAATACTAGCCACTGATCCACTAGGGAGTCTGCATATATTGCTTTGTCAAAAATATATAGAGTGGTGTGCAAAAGTCTTGAGCCACTCTTGTGGCTCATGTCTTTATATTTTTCATCAAAGGAGCCAGACTTTCTTGTATTTTTAATGCAATCTTGAAGAATTTTTTTTTTCAGGTTAGCTGAAGTGTATATATATATATATTTGTTTGCTCTAATTTTTATTTTCCAAATTATTTTGTCTCTCATTTTCAATCCAGTGTCTGTATCTCAGCAATTTCATAGGAATGTTTTTGTTTGTTGACTTATGAATCTGCAATTAAAAAATATTTCTAACTTACAGTAAGGCATGAACCAGTGAGAAGATGATCAGGACCTTGATTAGTATACTGATGAATGCTGAGTGGTTGAAAAAATGAAAGGGTAAATGAGGTTTCTGCTGAAGTTGTTACATAAACATTTTTTTTATTATACATTTAGGAATGAGATCTGTATTGGACGTTGCACTGACCATATTACAGTATGGAATACTGCCTTGTTTATTGATATTATGACATCCTGAGTAATATTTTTCACTAAGCTTCCACCTTTGTGTTGTTTAATAACTTTCTTATAATAATGTCATAAATTAGTGCTTCTCCTTTGTCTCTTGTTGCTGTTATCACTAGCACAGAAAAAAAATAAATAAATAAATAAGCAACATCTTTTTGTACCTTACCAGTTTCCAATGGCATTCAACATCAAATTAATACCTCAATGAATTAATACCTCAATGAATGGGTGGATGGTGTGTTGAGAGAAAGGTAAATTGTCTATAGTCTTTTGATCTTGTATCAGTCATGAAGGACAGATGAACAGAGAAACTGATAAAGCTTCCCCAGGTATCTACACTTTTCATTGATGATGGATGGATGGATGGATGGATGGATGGATGGATGATGAATTCTTACAAACCTTGGAATCTGTGTAACAATGCTTCTTACCTAAAATATAGGTCGTATGAGGTGACATGGAGGGGATCCACATCTGATTAACAAAGACTCTCTACTAGTGTCCAACAGGGTTCAGTACTTGGTCCTCTTCTGTTCCCCCTCTATACCCAGTCTCTCGGTAAGGTCATATCATCGCATGACTTTTCATACCATTGTTATGAAGATGACATGCAACTTATTTTCTCCTTTTCTTTGCACATTGTGCACATTGGACCAAAGAATGCATTGCCACTTTGTGATATGTTACCTCACTGTTATATGAGGAGTTGACAGAGCTGGACAGACTAAAGCACTAAAGTGCCGCTGCATCACTCTCTTTGTGTAGAGATGAAGCAAAGGCTAAACCGCACTAATCCCTCTAATGAGGTTAATGGCATTTTGGGTAATCCAGAAGACCTTTAAAGCAACATGTCAATGATAAAAGTTCAAATTTAAAAAGGTTTTTAAGGTTTACATGGAAGCCAAACTGTATAGATTTTTTAGAGCCTTTGTCATTGCTTTGTGGTTGTGGTGCTGAGATGTATAGCATCACCTGAGCTTTATTAAACCCTTTAATGTTTTCTTAAAAAAGGTTGAAAGCTGAAATTTATGAATACTGCTGTTTCATTACTTTTTGAAATCAAAAATTAATTACATATTGTGATAAATGTGAAATTGTTTCTTCATCGTTGGTTACCCTTGTGTTTCTGGTTTGCATGTAATTGTGAACACGCATCTGCTGGCAGAAATAATTTTTATCTTCATAATTGACATCCCACTAGCGTGCCACGTTCCTGCTAATTACAGTTTTTGCGCTGCACACAATGCGATAAGTAATGTTAATGTAACGTGCCGCCCGGATAAATTGTTCTTAACCTGTGGAATTATTCAGCATGCCGAAAGTCGAGCTGCAGCTCATTTACAGTTTGCCACCCTGTGAGTGTTGTATGTAGCATGTAGTTACACAACTGTAACTCCCTCCCATATTTAGTTTCTTTTATTTTCTTTTTCTTTCGATTTGTTTTGCAGCTTCACTCACACGTCTGCCAGTGGATGTTAATCCCCTACACATTACTTGTCCTGCTTTCATGATCTTGTGAAACATTCTGACATGCATAAGTTGCTTATCTGACACACACACACATGCATTCAAACACACACACAAACACAACGCTCCCCCTTCTCGATGAAGGCTTGTCGTTTTTACTAGATGCTACAATAGTTGTGTACTGTAGCCGTCATGTAAATAACTACCTGTCTGAAAATCTGAAAATTCTTGCTGAGATCTGGGTCGCTTTTTTTGTCAATCCTGGCCAGAAGTCAGCCATAGTGGCAGTCACATTTCCTCTATTTCCATGCACACACACACACACACACACACACACACACACACACACACACACACACAGACTGTCATAAAGATCACCTTAAAATGACAGTTATGTTGCTTTAAAATATAAACAGATGGTGTGAAATGTGACAAAGTAATGAAACAACCTGCACATTCACTGCTTTTACTGCTATACAGTAGCTCACAAACACAAACTCAATTAAAACAGACGGTTGATTAAACTGCTAATGTCCATCGGGTAATGTGGAGAGGTGGATGAATGAATGGATGGATGATGAATGGATGGATGGTGTATTGAGAGAAAGATAAATTGTCTATAGTCTCTTGATCTTGTATCAGTCATGAAGGTATCTACACTTTTCATTGTGTAGGATGGATGGATTATGTAGGATTGATGGATGGATGGATGGATGATGGATGGATGATGAATGAGTGGAGAGATGCATATAAGCATGAATCCATCCTCCCTATATTCTGAAAAACAGAAGAAGAGATCAGAGGGGAGATGAATTAAGGTTCTCTATTTACCTTATATTCTCATTAATTATAGATAAATTGATGGATGGACGGACGGACAGCAGGTGCATGGGTAAAGATATATATGGACACATACAGTTAGTATTCTTTATCACTTGACAAAAAGTGAATAAATAAAAAAATAATGAATGAATGACTAAAGTGGTTCAATAGATGGATGGATGGATGGATGGATGGATGGATGGATTGGTGGATGGATGGATGATGAATTCTTACAAACCTTGGAATCTGTGTAACAATGCTTCTTACCTAAAATATAGGTCGTATGAGGTGACATGGAGGGGATCCACATCTGATTAACAAAGACTCTCTACTAGTGTCCAACAGGGTTCAGTACTTGGTCCTCTTCTGTTCCCCCTCTATACCCAGTCTCTCGGTAAGGTCATATCATCGCATCATCGACTTTTCATACCATTGTTATGAAGATGACATGCAACTTATTTTCTCATTTTCTTTGCACATTGTGCACATTGGACCAAAGAATGCATTGTCACTTTGTGATATTAATAAATAAAAAAATAATGAATGAATGACTAAAGTGGTTCGATGGATGGATGGATGGATGGATGGATTGATGGATGGGTGATGGGTGATGGGTTAGAAATTATGGGTAGAGTGAGTATGGATACATACAGATATTATTCTTTTTGACTTGATATCAGTGATAAATAAGCATGGATGAATAAAAAAGTGATTTGATAGTAGATGGATGAGTAGATGGATGGGTGGATGGATGATGGATGGGTGGATGGATGATGGGTTACAAATTATGGGTAGAGTGATGTATGGACACATACAGACATTCTATATCGTCACTTGATTTTAGAGATACTTGAGGGTGCATGAATAAAAAAGTGATTCGATTAATGAATGGCACATACAGACATTATTCTTTATCACTTATGTAACGGGTTTGACACATGGGTAGCACCACAAACACCCAGACACGAGGCGAGGTCTTAGATTGGGGAAGGAAAAAGAGATTAAGGAGAGAGAATGAAAAGAAAGGGGAGAAAAGAATGTGAAGGAGGTGTGTGCATGTGCAGGTCTGGTGGCAGTGCCCAGGTGGCATGCAGGCACAGGCTAGCAAGCGATGGCGGCGGGCAGAGTGACAGAAGAGTGGGCCCACATGGGCAGCGTCTCCTGCATCTCCATGAGCACTCCTCGTCCGACTGATCTGGCCAGCTGTCATTCCCCACTAGAAACGAGGGTCTTAACATGGATGCGCAGCAGCTTTTTCCCCTCTTCGGAGGCAAAATCCTGAAGGCTGGCTCTGCACGGGAGTGCGAGTACCGTGGGAGCTTGTGCAGCATTCATGCGGCTGTCTTTCACTCGCCAATCAAACAACTGCTTTCAGTTTTGCTTCTTTGAAGTCCCTGTGGCGCGTAACATTACCCCACTCACATGCACTCTTCCGTATTTGTAGTGTTTGCCGCACGACTCTGCTCTGTGGTGCTTCAGCTCGATATCATACAGACCAGACAGACCATACACACCCCACTTTGCTTTTATAACATAGGGAGAAGCCCGCAATCCATTAGCGTTGATTATGCCACAGCAGTGCCCATTTCCAGTGGCCCCACCTCTTCCCGCATCTACAGAAGGAGAGGCCACCTACTGAGCCTATGGAGTGAGCGAGGAGTGACAACAAATTGAGGCGCATGCCCATAACAAGCGCACACTGGGACACTTAATATTAGTTATACCTGAGGGTTGACGGATGGAAAAGTGATCTAATGGAAGGATGGATGGATGGATGGATGGATGGATGGATGGATGGATGGA
>JAQMYG010000010.1:18290827-18303733 GCA_030014215.1 Clariallabes teugelsi
TTGCCATTCGGTAAAAGTGTACTGGAGTATGAGATTATGGAGTGAGGACAAACATGAGGACTCCCTGAGATGTAAGGAATTAAAGGTCCATGTATGCCTGTGGGGACCACAGGCTTGCCAGTACAGTCCAATCCCACAGACTGCTAAAGAAAAGTCCAGACTGGCCATGATAGAAAGGCACTCAGTGCATCAGATTTCTTGAGATGTTATACTCCGAGGGGCCAGAGCTTATTTGGTAGCACAAGAAGAACCTAAAACCTAGGAGATTTTAGTTTTAAACGGTTTTAATGTTACGGCTTATCAGTGTGTAAGGATTTCCATGATGTATTTACTATCTGACCTGAGCCACCAGACATTCACTGAGGCTTTGTATTCTGTTTTCACTATTCTGGTTTTGACCCAATTCCTGTGCAACATTTCTGAATAACGCCTTGCCTAGCTCATGCTGTTTGTTCCTCTATTGACTCAGAAGCTTCAGAGCTCTTGGCCTTGTCCATGGATTTAGTAAAAGCAATAAAGAATAAATAAATAATTTGGAACAAAACTATAGAATGGACAAGAATGTTTTCTAGATTACATATTGTATCTTTACAGCAACTACAATACTATTTAAGACCCTGTATATAAAGCGGATGTAAAATATCTTCATTTTTCTGTTAAAAATGTGTCATGTCGTATTGCCACCTGTAATGGGATATACTGTAGCAACCAAGAGAATTGATGTTAAAAAGAAAAAAGGTTTAGGGGATTTAATGAGGTCCAGGCAGCAGAGATTTTGTTTAGTATTGTCCAATCACATTTCAACTCATGTACAAAAGTAATACACACATCATCAATAGAGTGATTATGATTAACTCAAAATAATGGTTATGTAGAATTTTGACACAAATTGTATCTTCCTTGTTCCATCTGCTTGCTAAAGCCTTTATCCTCAAATCACATACAATGCAAAGCTTGTACTGTACTATTGTTCTATTGTTAAAACGTATCCATCTGGTTAAGGTTACAAATTTCCAAAATATTAAAATGAACCGTGGGAAAACAGGGCACCATAATGATACTACCAAGTACAGGAAAAAAGGACAAGAAGAAAACTTATGCAGTTTGAGACCTAAGGCAGCAATAAATAATCAATCAGTAGGAATATCTGATCAACCCTACATCTGACAATTTTTTTTTTCATTCTTCATTTTTAATGCCTGAGCAATGGAATGTGGTGATTCCCCTTTAGAAAAAATATATATTTAAAAATATAACTCACACCCAACCATGTGATAAATGTGTTGGTTGAAGGTAGACTTTTTCAGGCCTAATTATAAAACAAGACAATAAGGTTCGACCCTATGTGCAGGGGCGGCACCATGAAGCATGGAAACGAGGTGAGGTTCTCTCTCTGGGTGCGGCCTCAGGCGGGAGGCCTCGATGCCGTCCGTCGGGTGGGCGGCTTTCCCGGCAGGAATCGTGGGCCTTAACGCAATCCTCCTCGCGGCCTTTTTCTCTTCAGCGGGGGGGATGCGAATTGAAGGTGCCGCGGGAGCTCATACAGTTCTTTCTCGCTCTGTCCTCAGCGCGGAGATCAAAGGGCGGAATTCCAGTGTCCTTGTTACAGTACCTGGGGCGCATCATATCGCCCCGCTCGCTTGCCACTCTCTTAATGTTAATTATGGCCATCCGGCCTGAAAAGGCGACTCCGCCCCTTTGCAGACCTGCAGAAGGGGGTGCCGCCTATCTAGGGAGTCTACGGAGTGAGCGAGGAGCTATAATAGATTTCCATCACAGGCGCACGCCTTGACACAACTTATCATTCAAAAACCACCATGCCCAAGCTATCATGCAATAAGGCTTCTTGTTTTCAGTGGAGACTCGGCTCTACTTAAGATAGAACAGATTGTGATGAATAAAATCAAACTGCAAATCAAATTATCTTATGTTGGTCAGCTCTTACCCCAAAACACTAATTGCTGTAACACAAGCAAATGATGTGTTAATAAAGTATTCATTAAAGGTTGTGCATACCTTTGCAACTAGTTATTTTCTTTCTTTCTTTTTTTTCACGTGTATATGTTTTTCACTTTGTGACAGTAAAGATGGAAAAAATTCATATTAAATATATTTATAAATTATGCAACTTTATTATTATTATTAGTAGTAGTAGTAGTAGTAGTAGTAGTATTACAATAACTTGTCATACAAGTGTTGTGTGGACATTTTATATTCACTGTAATTACTAATTAAAGCCAGAAACATTATATGTCTTTTGATTTTTAGTCTCTTGGCCTTTGCATTGTCCTTGGAGTGACTGAAAAAAAAAATGTAAATCAAGAATTAAAACCAACCTTGAGGCTGTGCCACGCTGTTAATATACTTTTACTCTGTCCTTGGAATAAATAAGAAAATTATGGTATACTTTAAGCATAATAAAGAAATAAAGAGGCTCTTGTATGTTTGTCTTTACAGTGATGTGAACAAGTATCCTGAAGTTATTTATTTTTTATCACATTTCATGATTCAGATCATCAAACAAATTTTAATATTACGCAAAGATAATCTGAGCAAATACAAAATGCAGTTTTTAAAAGATGGTTTTATCAATGCAACAAAGCTGCACAGAAAAAATACCTCTTGTCTTGCAAGACTAAGTCGGGTTACAAACTGATGGCTGGACATTCTCCTTCAGGATTTTCTGGTAGAGTGCAGAATAAAGTATTAGAAAATTACTTTTTCACAAAAAAAGCCAGGTAGGTTTTGACAGCTTTTTTTCCTTATTAAATGAAATCTTTTATTTCTGTTTTTTGTGATATTAAATTTGTTTTATGATTTGAATCATTTAAGTGCGACAAATATCCCCTCAAAAAATTAAGAAAGAGCAAATACCTTTTTAAAGGATTGTATTTACATACTGCATGTATAAATAAATAAATAAATAAATAAATAAACATGTAAATTTTTATTCTTATACCACAAACGATAAAAAAACGGGAATAACATACAAATTACACAATCAATAAAAACCGCCTTATTATCAAATAAGTTACAAAATTAGAAAATACTACAAATAATAATAATAATAATAATAATAAATTAACAAACAAACCTCAGGTTTTCTAAGGCTGTTATAAATCTTAGAAACGGATTTCAATTGTTATTTTATTTTTTTGTAACTTGTAAATCTATTAATTTGTAGATATTTCTTTTTCCTTAGAGCAATTTTTCTCTTATTGCAATGAAATCTTCTCTTCTATCTTATCTTTCCTATTTAGATCACAAACAGTCATTTATGCATTTGTGGTCTACTGTATGGCTGTGTATTATTTTTACTTGTTTATTTTGTTTTTTATTTACTTATTTATTTACTTATTTATTTATTTAATTATTTTTTTCTGAAGTGTTCTGGCATTATGAGTGTAAAAACTAAATGCAAAAGGATTTTCAGGAACATTTTTTAGTTTTTTGTTGTTGTTGTTGTTTAATTAAGTATCTGTTTCCATGTTAAATAAGTTATTTTGAATACATAAATAGCAGGTGTGTATTTAAAAGCTGATGAATGCACACCAACAGCTGTGTGTAACATTTCCACAGGGAGTAAAATCCAGTTCTATTCGTGTCTGAAATGTGGGAAAGTCTCTCTAAGGACATTTTTTTATGTCATTATTTTTCAATTGTGTCCAGTAAGTGCTAGCCAGTGAGTGCTCACCTCGGTAACCATGGTGACGCACACTGTGGGTTGTGTGTGTGTGTGTGTGTGTGTGTGTGTGTGTGTGTGTTACGGTATGTTTTAACACACAGAGGACAGTGCAGGAGTTTGGGATTAGACAGCAACACATTGTGCCTTTACTCAAGCATAAAACTTTTGTTACGTAGGGAGACACAATCTACAGGCTGCATCTCAGTGTAGACTCTTCATTTTCTGCTTGTCTTTCTCTTACCTTTTTATATGAATTTACTCGTTATTATTTTGTTTTTCTTTCTTCCTTCCTTCCTTTCTTTTATCCTTCCTTCCTTCCTTCCTTCCTTCCTGTCACAGTTTCTTGCATTATTTTACCTATTTAATTCTGTCACTTCTTTCTTTTCTTTTTTTCTTCTTCCTCCTTCATTCCTCCCTTCCTTTCACAGTTTCTTGCACTCATTAACCT
The DNA here is from genome assembly GCA_030014215.1 of Clariallabes teugelsi. Taxonomy (NCBI): domain Eukaryota; kingdom Metazoa; phylum Chordata; class Actinopteri; order Siluriformes; family Clariidae; genus Clariallabes; species Clariallabes teugelsi. The sequence goes on from JAQMYG010000010.1 coordinate 18,294,961, forward strand.
TTTTAATTACATTATCCTTCTTTCTTTCTTTCTTTCTTTCTTTCTTCTCTCTCTCTCTCTCTAATTCATCTATCTATCTATCTATCTATCTATCTATCTATCTATCTATCTATCTATCTGTGTATGTGTGTGTGTGTGTGTGTGTGTGTGTGTGTGTGTGAAGAACATAACAAATGGCCATCTTAATGTGTCTCACTTAAGCAATTAGGCTGGAGGCCGTGAGTGTTAAGTGTGATGATAACTGGTCCATTAGGCGAGCTGAATTTGGGGCGTAGTAAACACAGCCTGTACATCACCTGGCCATTAACACCAGCGTCTTTGTGCCTCACATGAGAACAGCGCATTAAGATGGCAAGCACCATGACCCATCGAGGACTTGCAGCAAAGTGCTTGGAAAAATCTGTTTTATTTAAGGGTCAAAACATTCCTTCAGGGTTAACAGGATTAATAAACGGCTCTGTTTCATTTCCTCTGCTCTGCCCTGTGGATAAATGAGCTTCATATGTCAGCCATAAAATAACAAAGATTAATAATAGACTCAAAATATTTGTTTGTCCAGATTTACCAGTTTTAGATTAAACTGTCTATTTAATAAAACTAGCAATATTAGATCTTTTAAATTGGTTATTTTACAATTGCTGTTCCAGCAGCCAACCAGTCAGCAACTTTAATTCTGCTCACATTCAGTGTAATGTGATTTTATTGAGTGTGAGCAGAATCGCACCTGCTGATTGGTACATTCTTTTTTGTCTTTAAGTACACAATATTTCTGAACACATTCTATACACTTTGATACAAAATGCATCAAGTTTTAATTCATATTTTATCTTTGCTCAAAACCAAACCCTGCTGTCAGATGACACATAACACTATAATTAAATTTAAGCAAAGATGAATATATCATTTTTCAACATATTCTCCTTGCTTTTCAATACACCTTGCCCATCTGTCAACAAGCTTTCATTTCAAGCTATCATGTTTTAGGCTAAGCTGCAAGCCATGAATGCACCACTGTCTTTACTTCCTCATCAGAAGTGAATCTTCATCCTCATAGGGCTGCTTTCAGGGGACCAAACAGGTGAAATTCAGATGAAGCGAGATCAGTAGTAAAGGGAGGCCTATATCGTCATTCATCATAAAAACCTCTGCATTTAATCCAAGTTTAGGCTTCAGCTCTTCAATAAGTGTCTCACTGTAATGACCATTGTTGATTGGTGAACCTTTTTCCTGATAATGTTTCAATATTAGCCCTTGAGAATCCCAGAAAACTGTAAGTATATTTTTTTCCGAACTTCTTTTTCACATCTTTGAGTCCTGAAATATGGACATCCCATCAGAGAAGACAAAGTCCATAAATGTGATAACCTGGTCATCATTCAGGTCATCAGCTGACTTCATTTTATTGCCATATAACATTGCTGAGCCTAGAGGAGGCACTATGTATGATCGGCGGATCGCTTCATACACTTCCTTTACCCTGACACACCCATTGCTTTGGAACAGGCTCTGGAACAATCTTTATGCCCACTAACAAATTGAGCCCCTTTTGTCTGACAAGTGGTTGTCTTATGGACACACAGCTGGTGCTCGTACTTTCACTATTAAACATAGCTATGGTTTTTATTGTTGATTTTTTTTATCATGGAACTTTACCAAGTGTTTAAGTGATCTCATGATTTTTTTTTCAGACCATGAGTTTTCTAATTTGGTAGAAGGAGAGGAGATTTCATGAAATTGATTTATTTCATTTTATTTTTGAGATTCAGAAAAAAAATACTGTAAAACTACTTTACTTTAAGGAGTTATGTTAGTGAAGTCTAGCTTGACAAAGTGGCATGAATAGACATGAAAATAACCATTTTTAAGACATGAGTTTGTTCTTTATTTCTTTCCTGTGTGAATCTTGACAGGATCGGCTGGAGTTCACTCCTCTTTGAGCAACAGATGATTTGGGATTTTTTTCTGGCTGACAGCCAGGTGAAAGTTGCGCGGCATAAATATGCTTGAATCGAAATTGCTGTGTGTCAAACACTGCACAATCAGCTTCTAATCATTGGTTTAAAAAAAATATAAACTACAAAAAAGTTCTTGATAAAAGGCCTGACAAAGCAGCTGTTGCTTTGATTTGCATCACAGATTTTTACCTGCAGGAATAACAATTTCTCCAATTTTCTAATAAAACTCCTCTTGGTTTGCCAGTAGATCTGAGTGGCACATGGTTTAAATCACATTTATATTTCATATGCCTTTCAGACTTGGGCCTTTCATTGAGCTTCAAAACAGTGTGCTTCCTCAAACCAAAAAAGAAAAAAAAAAAAAAACATCTGTCCATTATTAAATGTTTTGATGGTGGCATGACAGTAACATGCAGCAGCTGCTTTGGATCCAAAATGCTGTTACTTTGTTTATTTTGTGTTGTAGTGCATTTTTTTACATTGTATATGGACATCTGTGTTCATATATACTACACTTTTGGAAATCAATAACCCAGTAAATAACATAAAGGATGAGCTGCGAGAAAAGCTACATGACCTCGGCTTGCTGTGGGGATCAGGCCTCAAGTCCTCTGCGTTGTCTGATGCTGTTGGCCAGGGAAGGAGACATGAAAAGCAGTGCGTGAGGATGCAGGATGCAGAAGTGTGGTGAGCAGACGGGAGTCTAGCCGGACGGCTCTCCCATCCATCACCCTATCTAATGTTTGCTCTCTAGACAATAAACTGGACTACATCTGACTCCAATAGACTACACGGCCTGGGTTCAGAGACTGCTGTGTGTTTGTTTTCATGGAGACATGATTCAGCGACAGAGTTTCAGATGCCATTATTCAGCTAGATCGACTAGCCTTGTTTCATGATGAGAGAAAAGCAGCTCTGTGCGGTAAAACTCATGGCGGTGGCTTGTATGTTTACATCAACAAGAAAGAGCGTGAGAACTCTGTGCAAGTTTCTAGCTATTGCTCTTCAGTGGTGGAGTTTTAAGAACACTGACTTGAACATGTTTAGGGAGACTGCAACATATAGTGGCTTCACCAACTTGTAGAAATACACATCATCACTGACCAGCTACTGTACATCAATAAGTGCACTGATGATGTCACTGTCTCCAAGAACATCATCTCACATCCCACCCAGGAACAGTGGATTACTACAGAGGTGTGTACACTTTTGAAGATCTGTGACTTCTTCTTCAGAGCTGGAGAGTAGGTAGACCTAAGAACAACAACAGCCAAACTTTCCCGGGCCATCAGAAAGGCGAAGTGCACACACACCCAGAGAATCCACAGGCACTTTAAAGACTTACAAGCCATCACTAACTACAGGACATCATCACCTGCCTGCGACAGTGACAGCTTCCTTCCAGATGTGCTGAACAGCTTCTATACTTGACAGTTGTTGAACCAGACAACATATCTGGCAGAGTGATCAGAAAATGTGCTGAACAGCTGGCAGATGTTCCTACCAAGATCTTCAGTATCTCTCTGAACAGTGTCATCATTCAAACCTGCTTTAAGACCACCACCATGGTCCCAATGCTGAAAAAGTCTGTCTGTTCTCTGTCCTGTATCAATGACTACCATCCTGTTGTACTCACACCTATCATCATAAAGTGCTTCAAGAAGATTGTCATGAGACACATCAAGACCCTGCTGCCCCCCTCACTGGACCTGCTGCAGTTTACCTATCATCCTAACCATTACATGAACAACGCCATCTCCACCACACTCCATCTGGCCCTCACACACCTAGAAAACAAGAACACCTACTAAGTCTGTTCATAGACTTCAGCTCATCATTCAATACTATCATCCCCCAAAACCTGTTCAGGAAGCTGAACCTGTTGGGCCTGAACATCTCCCTCTGTAACTGGATCGTGGAGTTTCTGACTGGAAAGCCTCAGTCAGTTCAGATCAGGAACAGCACCTCCAGCCCCACCACACTGATCACTGTGGCCCCCCAGGGAAACACAGCTTCAATCACATTGTCAAGTTTGCAGATGACACGACCGTGTTGGGTCTCATCAGCAAGAATGTCAAGCCAGCATACAGAGAGGAAGTGCAGAGGTTAACAGACTGGTATAAAGACAGCAACTTGTCTCTGAATATTGATAAAGCAAAAGACATGGTTGTTGACTTAGGGCGACTATTCTCCTCTGAACCTTAATGGCTCCACTATGAAGATCATCAAGAGCACCAAATTCCTTGGTGTCCACCTGGAGGAGAATCTTACCTGGTTCTCCACACCAGCTCTTTGAACAAGAAAGCCCAGCAGCACCTTTTCTTCCTGAGAAGAGAAGACACAGATTCCACCACCACTAACCATCTTCTATAGAGGGACTATCAAGAGCATTCTGAGCAGCTGCATCAATGACTGGCCTGGCATCTCAGACCGCAGGACCCTACAGTGGGTAGTAAGGACAGATGAGCTTCAGCTCTTCAATAAGCATCTTACTGTAATGACCATTGTTGATTGTTGAACCTTTTTCTATGTTCCAATACTGGCCCTTGAGAATCCCAGTAAAGTGTAAATATGTTTTTTTTTTCAGAACTACGCTTTTACTCTCTTTCACCTTTTTAAATTCTCTTTGAGTCTTAAAATATGCAGATCCCATCAGAGAAGACAAACTCCATAAATGTGATAACCTGGTCATTTAGTACATTCAGGTGTAACAACGTGGGTCACGTGAGAGGCAGAACCGCACATAAACTGTTACAAAAGCGCGGACATTTCTACATACGGTTGCCAATGTGAACGTGCCGCACCTGGTCCTGACTGTCCTTTAAGCGTGCACTCTCAGGTATAAAGTATAAAGACACAAAAAACACAAACTCTCTCCTATAAATGTCTGTGGATCTCTGTTTATTTTGTGTTTTCAGTTTTCTTCTATTTCCTTTTAAGTTCCTGATTAATAATCCTACGCCATCTCCAAACGGGAAGGGCTTCCAGTGCCTATCACAAGCACTCTCACATACTCCTATTTCAGATCGGCCCTCTAAAGCCCTGCGTCAGGGCTCTTAAAACATTCCAACACTTCATGGTTCTGCTCTCCATACCGCACACATAACAGAATGATTGCACCACAGGAAGAGCCCGTAGGCTTGGAGCGGGTGCATGAGATATTGAGGGTCAAGCGAGAGTGCTTGATAAGCATGAGGAAGCCTAAACTTTTAATTTCAGAGTTGCGTGGGATTAATAAGCACCTCGAGCAAATTTTTGGGCAGCTTGAGGGACGTGCCACTTCCGGGTTTCCATCTGGCCGTGAGTCGATTCCAGAGTTGACTTGCACACCTGGATCAGTGGCCCAAACTCTGATGGCCACCCCTCTGGTGGCCAAAACTCAATTACTACCTGCACAACTGTATGCGGGCGAGCCAGAGAGGTGCAATGACTTCATCCTGCAGTGCTCACTAACATTCGAGCTGCAACCTTCCCAATTTCCAACCGAACGGACGAAAGTTTAATTTATGGTGTCTCTGCTCACAGGCAGAGCACTAGAGTGGGCTACTGCAGTGTGGCAGCACCTCCTCTCGAAACATGCCACCCTAAGTGCCTTCATTGAAGCACTTAGGGCCACTTTCCACCATCCGCATATGGCAAGCAATGTAGTGTCGCCCCTCCTTTCCATTCGTCAAGAGGGGCAATCTGTAGCTGACTACACAGTCAAATTTCATACCCGGGCCGCCAGCTCGAGGTCCAAAGATGCAGCCCTTATTGCTGCATACACACAAGGGCTCTCTGAGTGACTGAAGGATGAGCTAGCCATACGTGATCCTCCACAGGATCTGGAGGAGTTTTATAGGCTAGCCATCTGGGTGGATAACCGCCTTCGTGAGCATTAGGCCAGACGTTCTGGCAGCTCCAGGTGGGGAACATCTCCTTCACAAAAGCACTTTTTAACAATAGCCACTCCAAGCGCCTATCCGGTCACTCCCCTGGCTATAGGAGAGAAGTTTTGCTTCTCCCCATGGAGACAAAGCCTGAGGCTTCATATCCGGTCCCAAAAGTCCAGAACCTGTCACACAGGGCCTAGGAAATTTTATTGACGGAATGTTAGCTGCTGCACTGGACCTTCCAGTTGGCCTGCTCCCTTCCGCCATCCCGTTGGTCTCCCTGGCTGGCCAGCCACTTAAGTCAGGGTGTGACATTTAGAGCGAATCTCATTTCTGGTAATGCGGGTGCCAGAGCAGAGATTAGTGCCGGAGTTCCCCTGGCTTCAACGTTACAACCCTCGCATCGACTGGCTGACTGCCCTTCAGGGCTACTGAGATGTAAAACCCTGTCGTGGGCCCGTAAAAAAATGGTTTACACAACGCACCTTATTCCCCCCCATACACCCACCCATAGTGACTGAAGGGCGGCTCACCAGGCGATCGAGCGCTCCCCGTTCGGCATACACTGATACCTCGGCACTTTGTCTGATCATTTAGGTATCACCGGTAAAGTATCAGAGCCAAAGCCAAAGAAAGACAAAGACAAAGAAAAAGAAAAGACAAGCACGCAAAAAGTTGAGAGACAGAGGCAAAGCCCCAGCCTCTGCCTTCCTAAGACACCAGTGAAAGAGAGAGAGAGAAAGAGAGAGTGCCCCGAGAGGATAATAGTTTTGTTTTAGGTTCCAGAGGTTCAGATCGCCCTCTAAAGCACTGCATCAGGGCTCTTAAAACATTCAAACATCTCGTGGTGCGGCTCTCCATACCACGCCACGTAACATCAGGTCATCAGCTGACTTCATATTATTGCCACATTACATTGCTGAGCCTAGAGCAGGCACTATGAGGTCTCTTTTCCAGCTGACATCCACACCACACACTGCATCTGCAAAGCCACCAGCATTGTGGCTGATCAGACACACCCCTCACACTCACTCTTCACCCACCTGCTATGCATTATATTTTTTCCTGTGCAGGTGATTTCACTAATTAATTCTAGCCTATCTATCTATCACAAGTCTCAGTTTGACTTGATTGACCCTTGTTATAAAGAGGCAATCTTTTTTTGTTTTGGTTTTGTAACAGCTAAATGGGTAATGGTCCGCTGATAACCATGAACATGCACACCTACTGTATCAAAGGTGTGCTATAACAAATACTAAAAAATAGCACTACCCACTTAGACACAACCTACTAAACCACCTTACAATTCAAAATCCACCTTACAGAACCCAAGGACAAAATAATTGCACATGAAGAACAAAGATAAGATGAACAGTTTTTTTTTTTTCAGTTCTTTTTTCTTTTAAATGTTGCAAAATATATAATGATTTAAACCAACCTGCATTAGTTACATTAACCTTGTATGTGAAGACACTCCTTGAAGTATTGCTTTTTTTTTTTTTTACTCTGTCTTTGTCTGAATGCTCACTTAAAACTTTTATGTTTTTTAATATAGATTTGTTCTTTTTGTCTGTACATTTTATTTAATTTTCCCCTGTGTCTTTCTTTCCTCTTCTCTCTCTTTAAGTTTCTGTTCAGGCTCTTGGATGGCTGTCGTTTTTTTTCTTTTTTTTTTTTCTGAAAGTGCATTCAGGTTTCTGTTCCAGCCTCGTAAATTTTCACTCTGAAAATGTGGAGATGCTTTTTTGAAAATCTTTTTTTTATTAATTTAATCTCTTTTATTCTCTCTGAATGCAGAACGGTTATCTGGTTTAGGTGAATTTTTGGAGCCATGAGTCAAGGAAACGATGTCATAAAGGAAAGTCATGTAAATGTTTATTGTCTCCTGACAAGATTGTGAATGAAAACTGACATGTGTGTAATGATAGATTTAACACTGCATTGGACAGTTGGACAATTCACCTCTAAAAAGGGCCATGCAACAAATATAACCACTTTAGAAAACCATTGTAGAAAAAAAAGTCTCCATTTACCTGCGTTGTTATGTTTGCTGCAGTTGATAGAATGGTTAATCCATTCACTCTGCTATCAAGGCACATTTTGTGAAAATATTTTGGAGTTGATTCAAGGACAAATGGTCAAAAAGGTTGATATTTGAATTTAGATAAGTAAAAACTAAATGTAAGAAATTTACTGAAGTAATTAATATGTTTTAGCTGACAATAATGAGTAGCTTCTCATTTCTTAAACAACCATGTTAGAAGACCTATCCTGTGGTTGTGGAAAATATATATTAATCTGTGTTACAGATGAGTCAGATTGTTGTACTGCACCACGCAAGGAAAACACCTAAGGAAAAATGACTGAAATCCAGAAAGTACTGGAATTGATGTTATTAAAACCAGTTTGTTGTCTGGTTCCTTTCTGTCATGAGGTGGTGCTGAGGGTGAAGAATCCAAGCAAGATGAATGCCTATGTTAGTCATGTTAGAAAGAAGTGGAGGTGAGGGTCAACAACGGTGAATCAGTCAGCGGGGTGATGGAGCCAAATTGTAAAACAAAAGCCATTGTCAATAGAGGAAGTGTAAGAACTGGGAAATCAAAGAGTGAGATCATTATGGTTTATACATATTTCCTCACACTTTTAAAACTAATTTTCATTTATTTATTTATTTATTAATTGTTTATTTAGTTTTTGATCACTTGACCTTTTGACCATTGTTGAAAGTGCTATATAAATAAAGATGAATTGAATTGAATTAAAACCTGCAAGGATAGTGCTTAACCATCAGTGCATAACTAAAAATGCCCATAGACAGAGATCACTTAACATTAGAAGCGCCGAGCACGGTCATTTTGACCGCAAGGGGGAAAAAAAAATAATACTTCACACTCGATCAAAATCCAGGACCCTCCTTTCATGACTTTTCCTAGATCTGTGAGCTTA
>JAQMYG010000010.1:18322751-18334049 GCA_030014215.1 Clariallabes teugelsi
GATTCCGTTAGTGTGTCGCTCAATCGAGTGTCATTAGAGAGATTTCTTGTTTATTTTTCCAATAAAACAGTGTTTCCTTTGTGTGCGCACGCGTGTGTGAAAAGAGTGGAGGAAGAGTCTGTGTAAGATGAGAAGGGGGAGAGGGGAGCTTACTGTAGATTCACACACACACACACACACGCACACACACATGCAGCGCCTGCGAGCACAAACGGAAATACTTATCTGTCAGAATTTATTTGTACTTTTTTTTAAAAGGTAAAGTGCAGGTTAATTTGTTTTATTTTTACTTAATATTTTTTGTTAATTATTTTTATATATTTAAAAAAAAAATTTGGTCTGTGGAACAAATAATTTCAGTTTCCATTATTTTTTATGGGAAAATTTGATTTGGTTTACAAGTATTTTGTAATACGAGCCCACTTCCGGAATAAATTATGCTCATAATCCAAAGTTCCACTGTATTTGATATTGCAATTCCTGTGACCACATACTTTGCATATGATTACCTTTTTAAGCTTAGAGGATCTGCTTCCCTTTGTAATAAGTTTTACAAAGATTTAATGTAATTTAAAGCATCAACACTTTTTGTTTTAATGACAACAGAAGGTTTAATAATACCTGCTTAGTATTTGAGAGTAGGCTGTATTCTGTGTAAGTGAAAATATTATTTATTTCATATTTTGAGATATAAGGATCAAAGAGATGTAAACCTAGTTGTAGACATATTTTGCTGTTTAATTGTTGTATAATTGTTTTATTGGCAAATTTAATTTATCTAGCATTTGCAGATTGCAATGCACATTGTCACAAAGCAGCTTTAGAGGAATAAAAATTCTGGTTGTAAATTTAAATTGTAATCATAAAATGTATCAACATGTATTTGTTTTTAAATGTAAATTATCTGCCAATTGAACAAGAAAATTCTCCTTAAATATTTAGTAAAATATGTTTAGAAATAAGCTTTATTTTTGCTATATACTGTATTCGGTTTGTTGTGATAGTAGCATACACCATTTTTTCTACAAAGTTTTTTTCTGGATTCCCGAAACAATCTGAAAGAGACTTCATTAGTGAACATTACTTTACTCCAGTGCTCTGCAGTCCAATCTATGTACTGTTTGCAAAATATTAGGAGAGAAATGGTTTCTTTACTGCCCTCCTTGAAACGTATGAAGTTGAGGGCTACCATCAGTCCTGTGTCATGCCAACAGTAAAGCATCTTGAGACCATTTATGTTGCATTTAGGTTGCTTCTTAGCCAATGGAGTGGGCTCATTCACAATTTTGCCCAAGAACACAGCCATGAATAAAGAATGTTACAAAACCATCCTCCATGAGCGACTTCTCCCAACCATCCAGTTTGGTGATGAACACTGCCTTTCCCAACATGATGGAGCATCTTGCCATAAGGCAAAAGTGAGGGTCTAAGTGGGCTAAACTAAGTGGGGCTCGGGGAACAAAAAATATCGAAATTTTTGATCCAGGGTCAGGAAACAATCCTCAAGAGGCAGGTGGAGAAACAAAAACCCACAATTTCTGACAAACTCCAAGCTTTGATTATGCAAAAAGGGGCAGTCATCAGTTAGGCTGTGGCCCAGAAGTTTATTGACAGCATGCCAGGAAGAATTGCAGAGATCTTGAAAAATTCAATTAATTTTATTGCATAGCGCTTTTAACAATTGTCATTGTCACAAAGCAGCTTTACACAATCCAAAGAAATTATGGAAAATCGAAAAAGAAGGGTCAACAATGCAAATAGTGGCTCTTTGAATAAACGTATTTTTATTAAAAAAATCTAAATTTATTAAAAATCTTTGCAAACTGCGCTACTCGCAATCCGAGGTTTTACTGTATAATGTTTTCCCCCCAAAAAAAATTTGTGGTATGAGCTCAGGTAAATGAGGCCTGCAGGACATACACAGCAAATACACGTTCAAAACTTGTAATGTTCACAAGAGCTGAGATTGATAAAAATATGATGTGAGCCAAAAATTAACACATGATGGTTTAAAGAGATTTTACTACAATAGAGTAAGCTTCCAAATGCACTTTTATTGAGTTTAACCTAAGCATATCAGTTTTTCCATTGATTATCATAATATTTTCTTTTCTCAATTTAGATATTTTACCCGAGTAGAAATTGTGGCCTTATTTTAATATGTTGATACATGAATATTTTTTTTTTTGTGCTGAAAGAACTTTTCCTCAAAGTTTAGAGTAATCAGCAAACAGATATTTGAGCTGCTTGTGGCTTTGGTTAAATTTTAACCAAAAATTTTAAAGTGAATAAATAAATATAGAGATAGCCCATGATCACACTAAAATATGTCTAAAAAATGTTATATCGAATGATTGCGCTATAAAAAATAATCCCTGTGAAACAATCTGAAATCTGATCCAATTTATATACTATTTCTCAATATAAAATTCAAATTAGCAATGAAAGAATATTATCAAGCTTATATCTAGACATGTTTTAAAAAATTATTATGCATTTCTTGTTTTATGGGCAGATAATTTTGCTTCTTTCAGGAAAACACTTAAAATTAGCTACATGCACATAAAAATAGTATTATGACTTCAGATATTAATCAGTTAGAATATGATTATGAACTTTATTGCAGCTTTCTTATAGTAAAGCATGATACAGTGTAGTTAAAGATGTGCGTGTAGGCTATTTAGCAATGTTATCTAGCACATTAGCCAGATATCTGAACAGGATTATGATAATATATAACTAAGTAACTAACTAACTAACCAACTAATGTTACATAACATTGCGACATGGCTCCAATAAATCAATATTAATAATCCTTGCCTCTGCATGCATTTTAAGATTATACAGGGAGTTTTTGAACATAAGAGGCACTTCATCTTGTACGAAAAATCTTTCAATCCAATGCAAGAAGACATTTCTTGCAAATAAATAATGGCTGTGTAACACTATCTTCATCACCACCACGGAGTTCACAGACTTCACCATTTTAGTAGGGGTGGTCGTTGTTTGGTGGTTGTCAAAATGCAGGCATTATCATCATCCCTGTTGCATTAACTTGCAATCAAGGAGAACACTGAAGAATAAACACTATAAATAAATGTTGTTTAAAAGTTCTGCACTTTTTAGAACAGTGTTATTCTTATGTTCAAAAACAACATTAATCTAATGTTGTGTGTCAGGAAGCAATGTCACAAGGTAATTACTATATGAACTATATGAAAGGATTATACAATGTTAGGGATTCTTATGGGTAAAAACTATTTTATTAAACAACAGTGAGGAATATGGAGAGGAAAAACAAAGTATCCAAATTCTTAAAATAATATAACTATTCTGTAGCTATGCTAACATAAAGGCAGATATTCAGCTGTGGAAGTGACTTATCAGTGAAAATATGAAGTCGCGCTGGGCTCGGCACGGCCTCTGTAAATGAGCCTGCAGGAGAAGCTTTTGTCTTGGCTTAATGAGAAAGCAGCGGAGCGACGGTCACATTAGCATACTGTGCTGAGTTAGCACTGCTCAATCTGCCTCGTTATTATTGCAGCTCTGTGGAGAAGAACATAAATATGTATGCAAATGGACTTTACACTGCTCTCTCCTCGCCATCATGGAACTTAATGCTCACCAGCATGCATCACTTTTTGTTGCTTAACACAGCAAAAACAACCTGTAACGTAACAGTTCGTCTTATAGCGTTTTAGTTTCCTATAGCATTCATGTCCAGTTAATGTTCTGACTAGAATGGCGGCCATTTTAATTAAGACTGCAATCTAAATGTTGGATGTTATGTCTTGTTAATGTGCTAATGCGTTTATGGCTCTGTCCTAATCCTTAACAACAGACTGCATTTCTAATTAGCCATTTTACTAGTAGATCAGATTTTGTGACTTCATTTCACATGCTAGAAGTCATCCCAGTTTTCTTGCTAGTCCATTAATCGGTAGTTAACATGCTTGCAAAAATGTTGCCATTTTAAGGTTATACCCTGATCCTAGTTTTTTCTATGTTGGTTCAAAGCAGATATTAAAAACATCTTTTTTTTTTATTAACAATATTTGCATGTGTGTTTGAGAGAGAGAGAGAGAAAGAGAGATGCGTGAGCACACACACACACACACGCACACAGCTGTGGTCAATCTGTTAACAGTCAATTTAAACTGAAAGAGGCTCATTTCTGCAGGAGAGCACATTAACAGCAATTATCCGATTCCTGAACTCCATGTTTTCAACGGGAGATTGGAGATCAGTGGAAAGATTTTGCTTGCTTTGACACTAGCTCCGAGTGCTTTTTACTGTTCCTAGGAACAATAGCTGCTCTCTCACCCTTTTTCTGACTAGACAGCTTCTAAATCTTCTATAGATATTGTAAAAATGTAAAGTTGGTGTGCCTGTACTGTACTAAGATATTTGCAAAAAAAATAATAAAATCTTTGGTGACGTAAGATGAGTAATAGAACACATCAAGATGTTTTTTTTTGGAATTTTTGTCTGTCTGTTTCTTTGTGCAGAGATCACATAAAAACTACTGAACGAATTTTAACACATCTAGTTAGTAATACTGTTACCAAATTTTCACTCCTCGTTACTGCGGATGGCAATGTGCACCTAGTTGATTTGTGAGATGCCAATAACCACAAAGAAGAAGAAGCATACAAGGTAGTATAATAATAAATAGAAAGTCTAATATTTGTGTTTTAACTAACAATATTCATATTTTAATATAAAAAAATGGCAGAAGTGGCTGTCTTGCCTGCTTTTCTCGTTTAGCAGCTACTGTATGGTCGTGCAGCTGAGAGGATGACATCGGCACTTGCTACAGTACATGCTATCTGCATATGCAGATAGCAGAGGCGACGGGTGGCATTGATGATGTCATGCTATAATTAGTGGTCCACTTTTGTATTTAGGTCCTGGTGGCTGTCATATTTGATTTAAACCATGTCTGACTGTCTTAAGTATAATCATACAAAGTGTTCACAGTACACAAACATTTCAGACTTTAGGGGTGAGTGTCCCTGAATCTGAGTCCCCAGTGAAAAAACAGAATAAATGTCCTGTATATTGTAGCATATATGGCAGTTATAGGAGTATTTTACCAGCTTCTCTCTTCCTAGGTTGATGAGACAAAAAATAAACGAAAAAAAAAAATCACAGCATGTCGTGTTTAATCATGAAGAGACAACTCTTCTCTCAATGAGACATGCCTGTGATAGAAGCTGAAAGACATACAGTACAATTACAGCTGTTATATCGGACTATTAACTGATACTTATGGATGCATTTCATAAATCTTCTCCTTACACAAAGCCTCACCATATTAACATCTTTCCTCCATATCATGCTTTATAGAGGCATAGAAATCTCAACGAACTCACTACAAATGCACTATTGTCCATTATAAAGACAGTAATCCTTACCAAGCAGAACTTTCATTATTGAGCAGTGTTGTAGTATACAGTACATAAATACACATTCAGCAATGTAATATAATTACTCATTCATCGTCTATACCACTTTATCCTGTATACAGGGTCACGTGGGGCCTGGAGTCTATCCCAGGAGACTTAGGGCACAAGGTACACCCTGGATGGGGGCCAGTCCATTTTAGGGCAAATACACACACATGTCTTTTGACTGTGAGAGGAAACCAGAGAACAAGAAAATCCATGCACACGACCCTGGAGGTGCAAGGCAAAAGTGAGCCCCCCGCCCAGCACTCCATACAACCCTGTACACAAGATAAAGTGGTATAGATGATGAAAACGACTTCCACAAATTTCATCAACATCTGCAGTTTAAACAGCAACGATGATCTTTTAGCATTTACAAGGTTTTATTTCAACTCTCCTACATGTTTTAAGACCTAGCTAAAACCAGAGGTCATTAAGCTATCTTTCAGCAATCTTTCAGTAGTCTAACACTTTATTTTTATTCATTTGCATTTGGATCAATACCCCAGAAAAAAGATAGAGACACACAATGTCAATGTAGGTTTATACACTGTTGTCTTTACCAAAGGTGAAGTTAGATCACTTCTTTATGCTCACATGCCTGATAGACAAGATTTGATTGATCATTTATGACAATTGTTTACTTCACTTTTTAACACAAGGTTCAGACAAAACATAATCCTAGCCTTGAAACAGGAAGATCTTCTTATGTTTGTGTCAATAAATAAGCATTAGCTTCAAACATGTAGAGCATATCCAGACATAAAGAACAGAACTTTAGGTGAAGCTAAGTTCACATACAGATATAAACAATATACATACAAAAAAAAACAGTCTACAAATTATAAATGCTTGATGCTTTAAAATTTCTCTGAAAGCTAGCATAAAGGCTTTGACATAAATACTTAGAATGATGTCTAGGAAAGTAAAACAAATAGATTTTTTTTAAATGTCAACATTTTCATTGGATTTATTATTTTAAAATGTAAGTAAAAACAATTAACAATCTAATCTAATCTAATTTTAAAATAGTGAATCAGTAAAATTGTGATTTTTTAAGGTGTTAAAAAATAAACTTGCTTATATGCAGAAGCTGAAAGAAACATTATCCTAGCAGCAGTGATTGCACACTCATATATTCCCTATAAATATTAATATTTTCTCTAAGCATTTGTCTGTCTGAGTCGACTAATCTCTAACTTTTATCCGGCCTAGATAGACTGACATGATTCACTTAGCTGCCTTTCTGCTTTCTATGACATTTTGTCATAATGTGTTAGAAAGAAACGCTGTGTGCATTTCTATAATTGAGTTTGAAACAGTCTGACAGTTTTCCTTAAATTTAAATCACTTTGAAAAATAATAAATAATGTAATACAGTAAATACATTCTTGTCAGAACTCGTGGCGAGCTAAAATAGGGAAATTAACAATATGTCAACCTCAATGATGTGAACACGACATAAGAGCAACACTGTTGATTAAAGCCTTTAAAATAATAATTAGAGTAAAGAATGCCGATGGCCAAAACAAAGTTAGACATTCAAATGTTCTACAAGAATAAGCAAAGTTCTTGCCAGGTGCTCTCCTTTGAGTCTCTAAACTGTGTTCCTGAAAACAGATGCATTCTCTTCTGGAGTATAACCAAAGTTTTGTACTTAGATGCCTTAATTTTTCTCCAAGATCTTGTATTGATAATGGGAGAATCGGACCACTGTGTAAAGCCTTCTCCAGCACATCCCAAAGATTCTCAATGGGGTTAATGTCTGGACTCTGTGGTGGCTATTCCATGTCTGAAAATCGTGTCTTATGCTCCGTGACAGGCTTAATTCAGGCACCGTCATTTTGGAATATGCCCATGCCATCAGGAAAACAAAAATTAATTAATGGATAAACCTTCATTACCGATTACATTCAGGTCGTCAGCTGACCTCAATTTTGGGAAACACATTACATTGAACCTAGACCGGACCAACATAAGCAACCTTGAACTCTAGGCCACCCACCCCAACGACACACAATAGCTTATATACAGTAGTAGTCACTAGGCATGATAGGTGCATTTACCTCTTTTCTTACCTTGATGTACCCATCAATCTAGCACAGAGGAAATCTGGACTCAGCAGACCATGTGACCTTTTTTCAATGCTCCCCATTCTACCAAATTGAACTCAAAGAGCCTCACTGATAAATGACTTTCTGAATACTGCACAGTTGTTTAGTCCTAATGAGTTCTCTTCTCATTGTGAGTGTAAACTTGCTCTTACTTTTACAATGGAGCCTCGGATTGCAAGTAATTTTGTCTGTCAGCGTTTTGCAAGACAAGCAAAATTCAGTTTTAACTTTTTAAACGAGCAAGGTCTTGGTATACGAGTAGTACGTAGATGCTTTATCTGCCGAGCATCACGTGATCACAATTGAGCCAATGGTTCTTCTCTCTCTCACGCTGTGGGATTGTTGTAATTGTCTCCCATGCTCTCAGTGCGCGTGCGTCACTCGTATCCATGCGCATGTGTACTGTTTAGTATAACTTTGTGACAAAGTGTGTGCACCTGCATGTAAAGCATTTTTTGTTTGTGTCCAAGTGTAGTGACTGTTCTTTAGTAACTGTACTGCAACAATGGTCTCTGTGAGGAAAAACGGTTAAAAAGGCTGTAGCAGATTCCGCAGTAGATGAATCTGTTTTGGGGAGAGTGTGTGTGTGTGTGAAAGTCGTCCTACACAGTAGCTACCCTGCTCCTGCTTCTTCTATCGTCTCACATCAGTCATGATTCTTTTCAAAGGTAAGGTGCAGGTTAATTTGTTTTATTTTTATATTTTGTATTAATATTTGTATTATTATTTTTTATATGAATATTTTTGGGTTGTGGAACTAGTCATCTGAGATAATTTTTATGGGGAAAATAATAATTGATTTTGAAATCAAATTAAATTGATAAACAAATGTTTTGATATACAAGCATGTATGCAAAATGAATTATGCTCAGGATCCAAGGTTTAACTGTACTATGAAACATAGTCATGAGTTCCACTGTTTTATTTATATATATGTTTATTTTTTTTTTATTTCACTTAATACTTAAGTGATGTCCCACAACATTTGTTCCTCGAAGATGATGGTTCAGGCTCGTAATTAGTTGCTTAGTTAAAAAGGTTCCCCAAAAGGTTTTTTGACCTAGGACCCCAAAATGACTGGTGCTCAGTGCAAATTACCCAGTATGCACTGGGTGAAATCATTTGAGTACTGAAATAAAGAATGACTGTAGTTAGAGAGCTAGTGATATGAAATGGAGCAGTTATATTTAGCGCAGTATGAGTCGTGCTAAAATGTTGATATACACTCTCAGAATAGAACACCACGCTCAACACACTCGCCACCCAACTTGGCCAGCACGAACGCAAACAAGTGTGTGTTTGCAGCAAAATCGCGAGTGTGTGCAAGAGGCTCTTGTGATCCTCACTGAAGTAAACACAAGCATACGGAGGCGACAGGAATTTGTGACTAGCACAATTATTTCTGCATTTTTATCTAACGAGCATTCCAGAATCCTCTCTCTCACTCTCTTCATCTATTTCTCTTTCCAAATCCTCATCTTTTTTAGTTGCAAAGTTGACAGAGGAGCTGGAGCGTTACATGTAGATTAGGATGGCTGCAATTTTTAACAGATTATGCACATAATTAACTCGTCCATTGATCTGCGCTTAATCGCAAAAAGGCGGAATTTTTCCTACAACACACACACACACCTACACACACACACACACACACACACACACACACACACTACCTTGGTGGAGTTATTTCTGTAGCAGTGTAGCTTGTCAGTAAAAAATTAAACTGTGTGTCAAATTTCTTCCAGTGTGGGTAACTTTTGGAGAAAATAATAGCAAAAATAATTTGCAAATTAGGATATTTTTTTTTACTACATACTAACTTTAAAAAATAGACAAATGCAAATTATTTTTAGTACATAAATAAGCGACCATTGCTCCCGTAACTAGCAATTATTAACCAACTCTTGATACATCCTTGTTTTTGTCATATTTTTATGTTATTTAGTTACTTAAAAATGCATGTTTTGCATCCAGATTATAGATTGTACAGTAGGTATTGTATTTTTTAGGCACTTGCTTGAAACTTCCTTTCATTGATTTTTTTTTTCAGTAACTCATTTTATCAAGGTCATGGTAAGAAAGAGTCTGGAATCCTAAAAAACATTACCTGGTTCCTAAGAAAGTTCCGGAAAATGTTTGCTGGTTTCTCAGAATTCCTGAGATGAAAAATGTAGGGGAAAAAAATAAATCTAAATAAAAAAAATAAAAGTCTCTGAGAAAGGTCAAACATAAATTGCATGAAAACATTCTTAAGAAGCTTTAAATAGGAAATGTTCCCTATTTCCTGAGAAATTTCTTGCTTCCTTCCATTTTTTGTGTTCCTTATTTATTATCAATATTTACATATTTATTTGTTTTCTACTTGATTTGACCCTCTCCTGCATCTCTTACTTGACTTTCTGAAAAAAAAATCAATGGTTCCTAGTTCTTGGAGTTGTTCCTGGAATAGTCCATTAGATTTTGAGTTCCAACAAATGTTTATAACAAACATATTGGGGTCCTGTAATTGTTCCGGGGTTAGTGCAACCACAGGAGGGCAAAAAATGCTGAGGGTTGTGGCAGGAAGAGCATCAGACATAAAATCAAATTTGTCAAATCAAATAATGCAAATTATTAACAGGATTTCCATACCAGATGGGGCGTGACCCAGGTTAATAATGACTGCCATCAGTGCTGTTGACCTACAGGGTGCCAGTGGAAATTGGGCTACTGTTGATCGAAGAAGCAGAGGAGGAAGGCATGTTCGTAGGTAGAGAAAGAAGAGAAAAGGCAAGAGTTTAGGAGTGACAGTAGGGATTTTGAATGTTGGGACTATGACAGGGAAGGCAAGAGAGTAGGTTGACGACATGATGCAGAGAAGGAAGGTGGATATATTGTGTGTCCAGTAGACTATGTGGAGAAGTAGAAGGCTAGAAGCTTAGGAGCAGGGTTCAAGTTGTTTTACCATGGTGTGGATAGGAAAAGAAATGGAATATGAGTTGTTCTGGGGGTGAAAAGAGTATCAGATAAGTTGATAAGTCTGAAGCTGTTATTCCCCAGAGGTAGAATGTGAGTTAAAAGAGAAGGAGAAATTCTGGAGAGAGTTAGATAAGGTAATGCAGAGCATTCCCAGAGGTGAGAGAGAGCTGATTGGTGATTTTAACGGAAATGTCGGGGAAGGGAACAGAGGTGATGAGAATGTGATTCGCAGGTTTGGTCTTCAGGACAGGAATGTAGAAAGATGGTGGTGGTGGTGGACTTTGCATAGTGGATGGAAATGGCTGTAGTGAATACTTTCTTCTAGAAGAGGCAGGGACATAGGGTGACATATAAGAGCGGAGGCAGGAGCACTCAGGTGGACTACATCTTGCGTCAATGTTGTAATCTGAAAAACTTGATGACGGTGGAGTTGGTAGTGGCCACGGAGTCGTACGTATATAATGAGAACAGCAGGGGGCTCAGAATACAACCCTGGGGTCCCTCCGCGATAGTCATTAAGTCAGGATGAGGTTTCTTCGGGACAGGAACAATGATGGACTCTTTAAAGCATGTGGGGATCACCGACTGAGATAAAGAGGGGTTGAATATCTCTGTGAACACAGGTGCTAGCTGGTCTGCGCAGGCTCTGAGGACTCTCTCCTGAAGGCTCTCCTCACGTCATGCTCGGAGATGATGAATGCGTTTCCGGTGCTGGCAGTGTCTTCCTGTCTGCAGCCGTTAGCGCCGCTAGCATTAGCATCGCTAGCGTCTTTAGC
>JAQMYG010000010.1:18411402-18421437 GCA_030014215.1 Clariallabes teugelsi
GAACATGCATGGAAAACATTGTTTAAACCCTTTACAATGAAGATCTGTAAAGTTATTTGGATTTTTACAACATTATTCTTGAAATACACAGTCCTGAAAAAGGGACGTTTCTTTTTTTGCTGAGTATATATTATCAGCTTGACCTCTAAAATGCACTCATAATTCCTTTACTGAAGCAAGTCACTTAACAATACATAGCCAATACACACTTAAAACCTTTAGCCCTCCTTTACCAACCTAACCATCTTAAACATGGGATGTGAAATAACCATGCCTTGAAGAATCACATAGCCTTTACTTTTGTTGTGAATAACCTTGGTGTTTTTTTTTTTAAGTTTGAGATTATCAGCATAAACTGATTATGATTAATACTATAAATACTGTTAAAGATCCTTTTTTATTCTGGATAAGAAACGAGTAGCTAGTAGCTGTGTACTTCTTGTCAGTGTAATTGTTACATTGAAGAATTGTCACACTCCTGCAATTTCTCATGAACAGTCACAATGATGTGCACAATCCTGCTGGTCATTCTGACCAATTCTACTCATCTACCTCTACAACTTTTGACCAATCTTGCCTCCTTCTCAAGAGACACTTGACCAATCCTGTCTGTCCCTCCAGACAGTATGGACCAATCCTGCCTTGTTATGTAGAGACCCTTGACCAAATCCATTCACTCCTGCACATAATCTAGACCAATAATTTATTCTTTTCCAGGGACTTTTAAACAATCCCACCTTCTCCTCCAGACACTATGGACCAATCCTGCTTTTTGTTTCTAGAGACACTTGACCAATCCCACATGCTCCTCCACAGCACTATGAACGAATCCTGACTTTTTTCCAGAGACTCTTGATCAATCCTGTCTGCCCCCCCAGATACTATAGACCAATCCTGCTTTGGTTGTTAGAGACAATTAACAAATTCCACCTGTTCTTGCACATACTCTGGACCAATCATGTCTTCTTTTCCAGGGACTCTTAAACAATCCCACCTGCTCCTCCATAGCACTATGGATCAATCCTGCCTTCTTTTCCAGAAACTCTTGACCAATTCCACCTGCCCCTTCAGACACTTTAGACCAAGCCTACCTTTATCGGCAATAAAATAAATAGCTTTAACCTCTGTGAAAGCAATACTTAAATGTGTCTTATTCAACAAACTTGACCAAATTCTGCCCAGTCCTGCAGATTCTCTTGACCAAACTGCTCTGTTCACACATACAAGCTCGACCAATGTTTTTCACAAAAAATCTGACCAATATCTCTTTCCACAAACCTTCCTGACCAATCCTGCCCTTTTCTGCAGACACTTTTGGCTAGCTTTCACCTGTTACAACAGAATACCTCTCAAATCCACCTGCTTCCATGAACCACAAAGGATATTTTCGTAATAAACTTGATTTTTTTATATTCCCAAGACCTGGAAAAAGTATTTAAGATAAAGATCAATTAAGGAACATATTTAAGCGTGTCTCAATTCTACAATCTCTCATTTAATTAATGTAACATTTGTTCTATTTATACATATTTATATATTTTAGTCGAGTTCTGAAATCCTTCAGTAGACCCCCTTCTTAGGTGAAAGGGACAGAGTGTACAGAAAGGACAACAGTTGGAGAGTAAACCATTCTTAAAAGTATCTGTAAAAAATATCATTAAAGTCTGTTTCCAAATTTGTCCAAAACATTAATACCTGTGCTGGTAATCCATCTATTCTGGGAAAGCGACTCCCAGGTGGCTGTTTCACTGCTCCATCAAATCTAATAGCGGAATCCAGTCTTTGACTCAGCACAGGTCCAAGTTGTGAAAGATTTTACAAAAGTTCTGTCATGCTCTAACTTTCAGAACTTTTAGCAACATGAAGTTTTGTATAAAACCCTACAGCCAGTCTTTTTATCTCAGTTGGACCCAGTATCAAAGTTTTATCAGTCTGATGGAAATATCTTGTCTGTGGGGGACATTTATATCTTTTTGTGCATATCATTGCTCTTACTCATTCACTTTTCACCTTCACAATCTTATTTTTTTCCAGTGAATTCTGCAGCATCTTTTTATCAGTGAGCATTTTGACAGCAACACTTATTATTATGGAACTTTAATATACAGTAGCGTGTAGTTTGGACGCCAGAAATTATTAGACAGTCCAAAGACATTTTGTACATATTATAAAGTCCCAGTAAACATACATAAATGCCTATTTTAATATGTTAGTTCACTCCTTATTGAGACAAAGCCATATTACTATTTAAGAATCAAGCATTGCTAAGTAGTGTACATTAGAGAAGTGTATAAAGAGAAGCAGCTAACCTTGAGCAGAGACAGAGACAACAAAACATCTAATGTTGATCATCAGTCATTCTGACAGCTTTTGTTGTGACCAGCTGAGTGGAAAATGCATCCACAAATGGACTGCTGTGTTAATTGTAATGGAGGGGACGGAGTCAATGCTTTTCCTTCTAAAGTGAAGCCCCATTAGGGGGTACACCATTCCAATGACTAAATACTTCATTATTGATAATAAATCAGATGCAGGATAACCAGATGATGTTTAGACATTTAAAGTCAAAGCACTAACAACAATAAACAATGTGCTTTCAAGCTTTAAGACTGTCAATAGTGTATGACTAGAAAGACAGAATGTCTCAGGTAGGACATATACACTTATCAACCATAATATTAACACAGCATCTGCATATTAACATTAATTATCAATTATATACTCTACCAGTAAAGTGGTAACAGAATCATGGGCACCCAAGGCTCACCCATGCCCCCAGGGATTAAAAGCCAGTCAATCTGATCTGACCCCACAGAAAAGCTAATGGAGCACAAATTGCTGAGAAAAAGTTAATGATAGACAAGCATAAAAACACAAGCCGGCTGCACACAGGGCCCAGCTAACACAAAACCCTGCCTCGATACTCTCCAGATCCAAATCTTGATCCAGCACCCATGGGAGGCACTGGACAAATAAGTTCAATACAAAAGATACCCACACCAAAGCCCTCAAAGGATACATTGATAATGTCCTGGTTAAAGACAACCCCAGAGGTCTTGTGGAGTCATGCCCCAAGGCACCAGAGCTGCCCAGGTGGCATCCACACAATGCTGGGCATAGTCTCGTGCATTGTAATGTTATGGCTTATGGTGTACTCTCTGACATTAAAGTGAAATATTGATAGGTTTACAGGAAAATAGACAGTCCAATTTGAAATGCTTTCTAATGATCTGTGACTGTGAGCCATTGATATTAAGCCAATGATATTAAGTTCTCTTAATGAACTTTTTAAATAATTACCTTGTTCTGCAACCTGAACTACACAATGTTTAAAAATTTTACTAGTTCGTGAACTTCAGAAAAGTACCAGCCTTGGAACACAAACTAAGACATACTGTATCATACAGTATAGGATGGCCCAGGAACTCAACCTTTGTCAATCCTTAGGTTTCTGAAAATAATCCTGTTTTACTATAGTGAGTTTGTGAGGGATGAAGCACTTCCTGAGAACCTGAAAAGGTTTCTGGCCTCCTAAAAGTTTTTTTTTTTTTCTTCCCCCCATAGTAAAATGCTGCTGATAAGCCTTCAGAAAATGGTTCCTGTTTTAGTTCTGTTGACTCTTCCTGAAAAGTTCTATGGTTTGTGAAAAAGATCTTGAATTTACTTTCTGTTGATGAAGAGTTTAGAAGGTTCCTGTAGTGGAAATACTCTTTACTGTCAGATCAAGAGCTGTGATTCATCCGTCTCCAATTTCCACAGACTGTTTCGATGTGTGTTGTGCATGGTGTGTTTATTGTGGATGTGTATCCTGACCATAGTCTGTGTAGAGTGGGAGATTTGGTGCTCTCTTGGTATTCAGCAGTATTGATTGGGTCGAGACAGGCTCCTGATCTATACGCTATTTTCTCTGCTTATTTTTGTTTGTTCACTAAATGCTAGCAGAGTAGGGCTCACCGTTCCTCCTGCTAATGGAGCCTACATCGTTCTGTGTGTGTAAACACACAGAGCAGAGTGCTTTTATGAGCTACTCATCTTCAGTTCAATCACAAACTGGACAAAAACACACACACACACACACACACACATACTCACCCATACACACACACACAGAAAGAAGAGAAAAAAGAGTGGACAGGAGGTGGATTAGTTGCTCACAGACCTCTACAACAGTTAAGTTCAATCTCTCCTCCATTTAAAAACGACACATCACTCACTTTACCCAGAATCCTTAGCACCCCCTGTCCTTTCACGTCCATTCAGCAGCACTCATATACACGAAAATAACATTGATCAAAAGCACTAAAACACAACAACAAATATGATTTACAAATTATAAAGAATAAATGAAAGGAAAACACACACACACAATTTGTTACAAGGCAAACACATTGTATGCAAATAAATAAAAAATAAAATTAAAAAAAATGGGGAAAATAACTGAATGGAAAGAAAAAAGAAAGAAAAGAATGGATGAAAGCAAATAAAAAGAAAGAGAAGAAAATGAAAGAGAAAAGTAATCCATTGACAAAAAGCGCACCAGAAAGACAGTGGATAAGTCCAAAGAATGCATTTAAACGGGACCTACCAATATCATGACATAATTTTATAATAAGAGGGAATTTTATGTTTAGACCTCCAAAAAGCCCTGGATGCTGTAAAAACAAAAACCATCAAACTATTGTGTCACTCAATATGATGTTAGAAGTTACTTTACGGCATATGTTTTAGGCATCGTCACAGCTTACCTGTTTGAGATCCTAATGGCAGCAGACTCCAACCTGTGTGCTGATTTTAATATCTTTGTATTCATATTAGAATCTGTTATGTTAAAAAAAAAAAATCCTTAAAAAACAAGAGGGCCCACACAGCATATGATAGCATATGTTTGATGTCATAGTCCATGGGCTGTAAATACAGTACAGTAAAGAAAGAGATAAAGGTAACCAATAGGGAAAGACATAAGCAAAGAAAGAAGGAAAGGAAAGAATAAAGAAAGGAAGGAATAAGTAGGGAACATAAGGAAATCATAAAGAAAATTAAAGAAAAAAGAGAAAAGTAAACAATAAGCAGAAAGAAAGAAAGAAAGAAAGAAAGAAAGCAGAACAGATTAAAGAAATAAACAACCAATGAAAGGGAAACTGCAGAGAGAGGAAGAAGCAAAGAATGAAACAAAGGAAGGAAGAAAGGAAGTAGCACAGAACAAAAAGGAAACCAGAGAGAACAAAAAAAAAGCAAACACAAACTAAAGATGAGTAAACCAATAGGATAAAGAAAGAAAGAAAGAAAGAAAGAAAAGGAAACCACAGAGAAAAAAATGGGGGAAAAAGCAGCAAAGAAAAAAGTAAACCATATACTGTAGAAAGAAAGAAAATAGAGACATAAGACGAGAAAAAGAAAGGAACAAATAAGAAAGAGGGGAAAATATTATGATAAACATGGCAACCCTATCAGCTGCTCTAACACGCTGACATCATCAACTGTTACTGTCCTGAATTCTAGAATGTTCCATCAGTAAGGTAATGTTCCACAGCATTTACAGTATGTTAACATTCTACTAGCTTAATCCCACTTTGTGTACATCCTGCATGTGACTGTACATAAATAATTCATAAAAAATCTTGAATAACTCATGAATAAAACATGACCAGCATGCCTCGGCCAATAGGAACGTTTTAAAAACACATTGTAAAGCCTGTATCTGTAGACACAGTGCTAATTTTTGTAGCGGTGAATGCTAATCGGCACACATCTGCTACATCACCGCACACACTGTGATTCATCTGTTAGCAATTAATCAACATCACATCCCTGCGGGTTAACCCACACACACACACACGCACACACACTCACACACACATGGACTGCAGTAATAAGGTGTATGTATTTATTCCAAGAAAAAAAAAATCATAAGAGTGCAGTGTGTGTGTGTGTGTGTGTGTGTGTGCATGTGTGTTTGTACTTCATTTGTTGCTCTTTTTCTCTCGATCCACCCACACACCTTGCTTTTCTGGGAGAGGAAGTGATGTCGTAGATCACATACACCTCATATCCTCCCTCACACTTTACAGATGAGCAAGATCAGACTGCAGGGGGTTCCTTCTCAATCTCTCTCTCTCTCTCTCTCTCTCTTTCTTACACACACACACACACATACACACACACACTTCACTCTGAATGTACAATTAATCAAAATCACACATCCTACACAACAGCTAATTAACAGTATCCGGACACACACACACACACACACACACACACACACAAACACCAAAAGAGGAGAAAACAGTGGTATAAACACAGTAAGGACATACCAAACAAGACACATGATATACATGAAGAAACAAAGAAAGGACGAAAGGACAAATTTAGAAAGAAGATAGATGAACAGGAAAAAATACAAACCAAACAAAAAAGAATTAGAGCAGAGGAAAGAAAAAGGGAAAGGAAGAGGGAGTCAATGATTGATTATAACGGGTCTCAGTATTCGGTAAATACAACCTCAGATGTACTGTACAATAGCACATAACTCTTTTCACTGTGTCATTATTTTAAAAAATGAAGCAAAAAAGAAGAAATTTTGGTTACTTTACTGTTTAAGGGTTGAGTAACAAGGTGTCTTCATGGAGCACCAACTGACCAAAGATGTCAAGTAAAAGTTTTATTAAAAACCACAGTTAATGGTCTATGCTTAGTCAGCCCTGCATAAATTTGACTCGCACAGTCTAAGGTCACACAGTCTAATAATGATCTTGTAAATGACCTAAAAATTCAATATGTTGTATAACAATATGTTGCTTTTTCTGAGGTTAGCCTAATACCGAGGCTTCAGATTTTGTAGCTGCAACATCAACTGATTTTTCTAGAATTAAAAGAGGTGGGTACTAACTTTTGAACATGAGTGTAAATATAAATAGAAAAGAAAGACACAAGTAAATCTAAATGAAATATTAAACAAAGAAATAATACAAAAAGTATGCAAGAATACATGTGAGGGCTAAGAGGAAATTCAATGGAGATCCTCGACCAACATGAAAAAAAAATTAAAAAGTACCAAAAGATACTGTAAATATAACAAAGGAGAGAAATTAATGAAAGCGAAAGAAATGTAATCTTTTTTTTTTAATCTACAAACTGAAAAGAAAGAAAGAAAGAAATGTAGTATAGGTTTTAAGAATTGAAGAACAAATGGAGCTAATAAATAAATAAATTAATTAATTAATTAAACAAATAATCCAAAAATAAAAAAAGAGAAAGAAATATATAAAAAATATTTAAAGAAAGTAAAAGCTAAACTTAAAATGGGTGCTGAAAAGATACCAATAGCTAAGAAACTCCAAGATGAGATCTCATGTTACAGTAATCTCTTCTTTGTCTCCTAGACAGAAATGAGACGTCTTTGAGATTTGAATGAGATTTTAGTTGTTTTCTCAATCTTCTCAAATGTGTCTCAAATATCGCTCATTATCTCTAAATCTCAGAGATAGTGTGCGACTCACATATTTTTTGTTTCCCCAAAGCAGTGCTTCCCACATGTAAAGTATACAGTAATTGTAGATAAATTTGCTTAGTCATGTGTGTATAGTTAGTTAAAATGACATAAAATTGACATCTTTATATTAAAGACTATATTCTGCTGAAAAAATGTCACTCTACATTGCACAATCCTGACTCATATACAGTATATTTATTAAAACGTAATGCAAAGAATGGCTAACAATGCTTTGGTGCTTAAGGTCTAGGGTTCTCTGACAAATATTGCCATCAACACTAAAGAGTGTTTAGTACTTTATTATATACTTCATCTTACTCTTCACATACGGGTAGATCTAGTAGGTTTGATCTCTGAAATGAAAATATATGTAGATATGTAGGTGGGTTACAACTAAAGTCAATTACAAATTTGCTTTGTAATAGATAAATGTTTTATTTCAAAATCTAGCTTCTTTATTTAAAAAAAAAAAAAAAAAATCCAACCACCAGTTATTTTATTATAAAAGTACACCAAGGTGTCCCTATTGATTACCATGGCTAACCATTTACAAATGTGTACACCTGAATGAATTTATTGAAATTAAACTGGCAAATGGCAAACTTACTGTGCTTTACATTCTGTACAAATGTCATTACAAATCAAGAACTAAAATACAATATACAGAATTTTTTTTTTTTTAATCAAGAAGTGAAGCAATGAGATAATATTTGTGTTCAGTAATTTCTGTATACACTTATCATTTAAGGCCAAACCTATTTTTGATCATACATTTATGACTAAATGTTCAACATTTTTTCATGGCCAACCCAATTAAACCTACAGTACATATAGATTCTGATAAAGACATAATTTCCCACAAATTCTCCCACACATGCTCTAAGCCTGAAAATGTTAAGTGGCCAGTGTGTAAGAGAAATGTGCAGGGCATCGCCAGGCCTCAGTGTCAAGTCAGCAAAAAACACTTTATCCATCATTCATCCAGACCTTTTAGGTGGCGGTAGCTTTAGTTGGTATACTTAGCCGAAATTTACACAGCCTACGTTTGATCTTAAATTGCAAAAGGAATTCAAATGCTACCTGTGGGTGGTTTAGCATGTGGTTTAGCATATCTACAGTAGGTAACTAACATTTATGAGGTTGAATTTCTTCTTTTTTTAAAGGTAAAAATTTATACTATTATTATTAGGCATGCTCTAAGTTAACCAGTTGGACATATTAGGTTACTTTATTTTTTTAAGTTATATTTTTAATTTTTTTTTTATTTTTTTACTTTTTCCTTTTTTTTTTAAAGTAACATTAACATAAGTTAATGTTACTGCAAGATCAGTTTTTGAAAACCAGTAGTTTTATTGTAGAGTGTTCAGTGTTTAACAGCAGTCACCATAACATGTAACTTTAGAGACAGTGGTTAATTATATTCTATAAATAAAGACCAATATGTTTGTTTGTGGAAAGGTTATCTTGGTAATTATATCCATTTTACTTTAACTGGGTTCTTTTCAGAAGCATGCCACCTCAGGAGACCAAGAATCTCAACAAAGAAAATGCAGGAGAATGTTCTGGAGTCTCCATCAGCACCACATCATCAGTCAGGTAAGCACCAGCCCATATACAAACTCAAGCCCACCTCTAAATCTTCAGAAAGTTGGGATGGAGTAGCTGAATGGTGTTTAGGTAAATATGTTTTAAAAATGTTTTAATATTTATTTTTTTGTTCCATTAGATACGAAGGAACTCCAGAAGTTGCAGACTTTGGACAAACTTGTTAGACATCCACCACAAGAGAAGACTGATAGCTGGTGAGACAGAACTTTTCCTGGCTTTGGCCTGTTCTTGTAGCCCTTACATACAGCAAGCAACCAATTTCCCTTTAAAAAATTTCATCTCCTTTTTGACTGATTCTTTTCACTGGAAGATTGTCACAATGCTGGTGCCTCTGTGTAGCTCCTGTATAAATCATACTTTGAGTTGAGCAGTGTGACACTTAATATCTTTGACAGGTTGGGTGACATTTTGTATCATTTAGTGTCTTGATTTGCCAGATTTTCCTGGTGTCTGTTATATTGTGTGAATTGTAATCACATTTATTACACTGTATGCTGTTAATTGAGGATTTTTTTATATGTTCAATAAAATTGTAATATTTCTCATTTGTGTCTCATGCATCTCATTTCTATTTGATTTTAATCTCATTATGGTCTTATACTGTATATGCCTCATTTGCTTCTCCTTCAAATGCAGTTCTGTTTCTCACGTACAGTACTGTACATCTCAGATTTCTCAAATGTTGCTCAAAAGTATATCTCAGGATGTGTCTCAGTTATGTTTCTTTGTTTCTCCTAAGTGGGGTTTAGGAGAAAAATAAAAAACAAAGTCGAACTTGTACTGAGACAGCTCAATTCAGTCTCATGAGACAAGAAAAAGCTCATTCTGAGTAACAGAACTTTGCTATGGGTTGCCATGACTTCTATTCAATTCAATTCAATTCAATTTTATTTGTATAGCGCTTTTAACAATTGTCATTGTCGCAAAGCAGCTTTACA
>JAQMYG010000010.1:18440898-18451905 GCA_030014215.1 Clariallabes teugelsi
AATAAATTTTGAATTTAAATTTAAATTTGCTAAGATTCTTGTTGTTCTGAATTAAGCTGCTCACCTCGCCTAAGCTGCTGAGCTGCAGTATGCAGGAAGACTTTGCGTTGTTGCACTGCATACGTGTCTCTTGGCTTCCTCTGTCCACCTTTTGACCACGTACAACCTAAACATTTCACCTTTTTTATCTCATGTCACAATATTGGAAGCTTCTGATTGGTCTCAGGAATTGTTTGGAAACATGTGGTGAGGAGAAGAACTTTTTACTGTACCTGTGTGGTGTTGGTCCTCCACATGATCAGAAAATTAACAAAACCATGTGAGTTGATTTGTGCATCTTTGTAAACATTTGTACCCAAACTATTTAAATGTTTTAGATATTTACGCAATATCACACAAGAG
This sequence comes from Clariallabes teugelsi, assembly GCA_030014215.1. Taxonomy (NCBI): domain Eukaryota; kingdom Metazoa; phylum Chordata; class Actinopteri; order Siluriformes; family Clariidae; genus Clariallabes; species Clariallabes teugelsi. Next base: position 18,441,301 of record JAQMYG010000010.1, read on the forward strand.
GGAGAACAGAATAAATCTGGAAAAAATCATTTCATCACGAATTTTTGCCACACGTCATAAAGTAAATGTTGTCAACATCCAGCAGCACCTTAGAGTTAAGAGATATCACATGCCAGGATGTGCTTTCAGCAAGTCTATGATGCTATCAAAAGCATGAGGGTGCAGCCATCTATTACCAACAGATTAAGATTTGTTTGTATATTTAACCATTTAGTTTGCTCCACCACTCTTATCCTTCTGTGCCTGGCGGAACTAACCAACTCCGACTGACAGAGCTGGTGACTGACAGTTAGTGTAATTAACACAGATCAAGGCTCCTGAGTGGCGCAGCGGTAATGGGCTCGTCCTATCATCAGGAGACTGTTTGTTTCAAGTTTGAATTCCTGGCTGATGCTGTAGCATCTTACAGCCGGGGTCTGGAGAAAGCTGGCAATCAATAGACTCAACAACCAGACATATGCATGCCAGTTCTGTGCTTTAATACCAGTATGTCAAGGATAACCCCTGGAGGGCAGTTTGCACTTAGGGACTTTGTGTTACACTATGTTACACACTGGTTGGACTTTTAATTTAACGTTTGTTCCTGGAGTACTTCTCAGGAATCTCTCCTGATTGTCCTCACCTGAACCTTGTTTGTATGTTTTATAAATGGCCGCAGCACTGCACCTGTATTGTTACCTGTTCTTAATCGGTTTTTGTACCAGTCGCTGGATAAGTTTGGTTCTTGTGTTTGTTTTCTTAATTAAAAGTCTCCCCTTTTTTTGATTATGCCTAGCCTGCAGTCCTTCACCCCTAAATATCGTTTGGGGTGGGGCTGTGATATTATCAACGAGGTGAGCAGACTTTGCAGACAGTTGCCTCGTTATTTGGCGTGATGCTGGAAACATCACAGCACAAGCAGGACAGAGAGCAGTTTGATCCCTCAGAGCACTTCAGAAAGAGACTGGGAGAGCTGAGTGGTGCCGACAAGCTAGGAAGCCTCCTGGCTCACAAGACTACACATACACCTTTAAAGTAAGGACCAGGGGGTCCAGGCACAGTGGTGTCCAGGGTGAGGAGGAACCCCAGGCTGAGTATCAATAGAGGGCGGGAGGTGAAGACCATCGGCGGCTGTTTATCTTTCAGCCTAAGAGTTCCCACCCAGATGAACATACAGTATGCCATGCTGTGCTTATAGTGCCGCATCCATGGGAGTTTATGCAGGAGATTCTGGACGAAGGAGTAGCACTTGAAGAAAGCTCAAGCAGCTCAATAAGGAGGAAACTCCAGCAACCATTCTCAACAAAAATCTAAGTACTATGTTTTCAGAGCTTGTAAGTGCTAGTGTGGTTAGCCTTGTTAGTGCAATTAGCACTCTTAGCTCTATCTGCTCTGGAGAACCTGTCAAATGTGTTTGCCCTGTTAGTGCTACTAGCCTTGTTAACATGATTAGAGCTGTTAGCTCTGTTATTCATGTCTGCTCTGAAGAATTTTGTGGAAGGCCCTGATACCCTGATAGCCTTGAAGAAGGCCCTGTTTACTCTGAAAATCCTGTTTGTCCCGTTTGGCCTTGTCTGCTCAGAACACCATCAATGTTGAGGACTTTGATGATCATACCAACACTGAGAATATCATTTTGATAGTAGGCTTTTATTGTCATTCCAACCATATACAGTTCAGTAAACAGTGAAACGAAACAACGTTCCTCCAGGACCAAGGTGCTACATACATGAAACAACATAAATTAACAACACAACATAAATTAACAACACACTTTACCGAAACCAGCTAGCTAACAAAGAGATCGAATTAGCTGACTAGCTCAGATATGACAGATTTACATTTTTAAGGTAACCTAAAACTATCTATCTCTATACCAAAAAGAGACAACAATAGACAGAATACAACAAAGTGCAACAAAGTGCAACAAAGTGCACGTGCAAATGTGCAAACAACCTGATTCCAGACAACCTAGAAAACACTGATCACCTTCAGAAAGCATTGTGCCATGCCTTGTGCGACCTGAGCTATGCCACTTTGGCACCTAAACCATGCCCTGCACCTCTCAGTTTTGAGCACTTCTCGCTAGCCCAGTCTGGGTCAGGTGAGGTGCTGCTGATTTCATGAGGCCTTGCTAAAAGCATCAGAACATATCTCTGCCACGTTCGCCCCACTGCCTGGGTTCAAGGACCTCGCATCTGCTCTGCTACCCGGGGTCGAGGATCTTATGTCTGCCCTCCCTCCATAATTCAATTCAATTCAATTCAATTCAATTCAATTCAACTCAATCTTTATTTGTATAGCGCTTTTAACAATTGTCATTGTCGCAAAGCAGCTTTCCACAATCATAGGAATTATGGAAGTTTGTATAAAATGAGAATGTGTATGAATCAAAATTATTGAGAATTATTAAGATTGTCCTTGATGAGCAAGCCAAGGGCGAAAGTGACAGTGGCAAGGAAAAACTCCCTCAGATGGAATTAGGAAGAAACCTTGAGAGGAACCAGACTCAATAGGGAACCCATCCTCATTTGGGTGAAAGCATGGATTGATCTGCAGTCATATTGTGTGTTAGGAGGCTGGAAGTTCAGGAAGAGTTTGAACTGGACTCCATAATGTGATTAGATTGGCTGTCACCTGAATACTTACTTCAGAAGTTGAAAGTTTGTTTAACTTTTTAGGTCAATCCACCATGAACAGGGCACATCACGTGAATCCAGGTTTCATTAATGCTTAAAAAAATTATAAAGTCATTATGATCGATCAGTTGACTGTGAACAACCGCTCCATTCACCATAAAGAGCAACACTGGGGGCTCTGCTATTTTTGTAAACAAAAATTACCTAGCATAAGTGATAATCATGTGCTCCAAGGGGGGGGGGGGGGGGGTTGTTTAAAAAATTAAGCCAATCTTTCAAAAACCAAATGAGCGCAACTGATTATTTTGCATGCACAAATGACAGAGACCAGTTTAAAGTTATCTGGAAGGTAATGGGCGGGGGTGTATTAAAAAAAAATCAGTGGGCATTCAATTTGTTCCCATACCATTTTCTTTGTCATCAGAGGATCACGTCATTGTCGTTGATTGACAATGTTTGACTTCAGTCTGGGTCGGCTGAGGTGCTGCTGATCTCATGAGACTCTGCTAAAAGCGTCAGAACATAGCTCTGCTGTATCCCAAGCTAAAAATGACTTTTCACAGAGCTTTTAAGAATTTAGGACATGCCGGTACTGAAGTAGGTCAGGTTCCTTTCACAGGACACAAAGTAAAGGAAAAGAAAATGGTTTTAAAATTTTTAACATGAGCTTAAAAGATAATCATGAAGTAATCATGAAGTAAAAGTTTATTGGCAATACAACCAGACAATCATTCATGCCTTATAGTTAGATATCACATGTCAAGGAGTGCTGTTGTGCTGAATATCAGCACGGCTGTAACGCGGTCATAGGGACAAGGATGAAGCCTGCATACTGATATCGCAGCTGAGCTGATAAACAGCACAACAGCATGGGATCAAGTGTAATGCTGCTTTTATGCACAGTTCCCCAAACACCTTTTTTATTATCATCAGATTATGATTTATTCCTTCATTTAACCAGTTATTTTGCTCCATCAGCACATATCCTTCCACAACTGGTGGAACTAATTAACTGCAACTGGAGGAGCTGGTGTCATTAACAGGGGTGGAAAACATTTTTAAATTTTGAAAACCTTTTAAAATTGACTTTATATTCCCCCTTATTCCACTTTTAGATATCAGCTAACTTCTGCGTTCTTGGGGTTTGAATCTTACGTAGCATTAAATGGACAGCCTGTGTTCTTTATCAATGGATAGCCTGTGTTCTTATTCTTGATACAATCCTTGGTCCACACTATGTAGTGCCCTTGACTGGGGGTTAGAGAGGGATTTGGATTTTAGCCTTGTGTCAGACACTAGTTAGCTTTGTAGCTTGTGATAATTGTGAGCAACATGGCCAGTTAAATTCAGAGCAGTGGATGGTGGTTTTGGCAGGTAGTTGCTCTCTCCCCAGTACTGTGGACCGTACAGACCTACTTTCACCACTTTCAACCATATTTGTGACTAACAGTCAGAAATACATTTACATTCACTATTTGAGCATCAGGCACACGCCCTTATCCAGAGCGACTTACATTTTATCAATTTCTTTTTACATTTGAGATATTGAGGGTTAAGGGCCTTGCTCAAGGGCCCAACAGTGTTATCTTGGTTGTGCTGAGGTTTTTGAGCCAGCCAACATCCGATCAATAGTCCAATGCCTCAACCACTGAGCTACCCCTGACCCCTGTAATAAGTGTTGTATAATATTCAATAAATTTACAATTCATACATGACACTGAGATTAATCTATTTTGGCAAAGAAGTCTAAGTTCAGTAAATGTGGACTTGATTACCTTTATGTGGGACATTGTAGTATTTCGGAAGTCTACAATTGAAACACTTCATTTTGAACACAGTTATTTAGACTGTCAGATGTACTTCCTCTAATGTTCAGTCTTTGCTGTTTACACACAGCTGTTCTAACCATGAGAGATCCTTGCAGTGTTCACTGAGTGAGGGTAAAATTCATTTCGTGGTCCAGCCAATTAGACAAAGATGTCTTAGAAATTGTTTAGGAAGTCTACACTTGAATCCATTTACTTGGAACTCAGCCATTCAGACCCACAGGCATTACAAAGTCTTACAATGTTCAGTAAGTCTACACTATTAACGCTCAATTTGGAACACAGCCAGTGTGGCCATCAGAGGCCTTTGTAGTGTTCATTGAGTAGGGGTAAAACTTAATTTAGGACACAGCTAATTAGACAAAGATGCTTTGTAGTTTTTAAAAGTCTTAAGTAACTGTGCTTAAGTGCTTAACTTTGGGACACAGGCAGTTAGGCATTTAACAATTACTTTTAATAGTTTTGTTAAGCAATTCTTGATTACTTAGTTTTGGATACAGACAATAAAACCATGTAATGTAAAGGCTGGTAATTCTCAGTAATTCTACATACTTTGAGAAGATTTCTTATAATTTTCAATAAGTGTACACATTAGATCTTTATATGGAGCACAGCTGGGGAGATGTTCAGAAATGCTTTGAAGAGTTCATTCAACACCTGATGGTAAACCAGAATTTGGAACACAGCCAGTCAGGAATTTACAAATGCTTTATAATGACTCGCAAGTCTTCACTTGATTAACTTTGTTTAAACACAAATGGTTAGACATTCACAAATAATTTTGTTCCAAACAAGTTGATTCAGAGCACAGCCGGTCACACCGTTTGCAGTGTTTACTGAGTTTGCCCACACATTTAGTAAAAGTTAATTTGGAACTCAGCCAGTCATCACTTGCAGATGCCTTGCAATATTCAACAAAGTCACACTTGATTAAGTAAAACTTAGTTTTGGACACAGACCAATATAATGTAATGGCAAGGTAATTTTCACCAAGTCTGCTACCATATTATTGAAAAACGATTTGGAACAGAGACATTCAAGCCCTTAAAGTACCTTGGGACTCTCTTAGTGGTAGCTTTAATATATTCCTTCCTGCCAATGACACCCTCATCAATTTATGTCCAATCCCGTTATACTTTCCACCCTCAAAATCTTTTATCAATTTCACTTTTGATGAAAAGTTCATATCAGCTCCAGTTCTGGGTTCCATTCATGGGAACCATTTATACTCTCCCTCTATACTTGACTCAGCTCGGTCAAAAATGGACTTCTTGTGGATCTGACAGTGGAGTATTAGACATCACGGATAAAGAGTCTATTCCTTATTATCATGTGCGAGGTTGGGTCACATACAGTTAGTATGAGCTGCACAGCGTACATTTAAGGGAAGCTAAACTTGCACACATGTACTGTACAGTATTCTGGGAGAAATGCTGGCTGTAACAGGTGCATCTTTTTACAGCCAATAGGGTAGATGCCTTGTAGTCTTGCCTCAGCTTAATGGCTATGGGGCTGATTTTAAAACCGTCACTGAGGTTCAAGGACTGACACTTACAGTCTGCTTATAGCTATATTTGGAGTGGCAGATAAAACTAAAATCTAAACCAATCCGATATCATTGTGTTTATGTCACTTTGGGCCTTAGGAAAATTTTGTTGCTGTGGAAATCTACCACTCCTCATTCTGCTGCTGTGTGGCTAGAAGATGTGATCTTTTTTCTTAAACTAGAAAAGATCAAATTTACACTGAGGGGATCGGTGCCAAAAAAAAAAAAGGTTTATTTGAAATGGAAACCTTTTTGTTGCACTTTGTGAGTCTTAGGGAACTGGATTATGACATCTTATTGAATCTGAGGACAAAATGATTGGATTAACTATTCAACTATAACTGAATAACTAACAGGATGGTTACTGCTTACTGGTTTTTAAATGATTGTACTTTAACTTTTTGGCATATGAATAGGTGTGACCCTATGTCTTGTAATAGAGTAGGAGTACAGGTATAAAATGGTAACGGCCTGTCGGTAAACTCGTCAGCTGAAACACAGCCGATTAAGCCCTATGTGGTGTTCTACACTTGATTAAATGAATTTGGAGCACAGTCAGTCAGACATTCAGAGGCGCCTTGGCGTGTTGAGGAAGTCTGCAGTTATATAACTTAATTTGGGATACAGTATATTTTTTTCTCTGAGCTTAGGGATTTTAAAGGTGACAAGTGATGAATTAATGAAGGAGGAAGGAAAAATGTTGTAAATGTTATTAATATGGAAAGATGCATAGGAAGACGGTAGCTGATTCTTTAAATTGTACTGTATTTTATTTTACTGTTCTCTCTTGAAACAAAAGCTGAGAAACCGAGACAAAACAAAAACCAATACAGAAAACCTCTCCATTAATAGATAAAACCTCTCCATTCATAAAGAACTCCATGGTGTCCACCTCACTACGAATCTCGTATGGTTTGTCATGCCTCTACAACAATTCTGCCACGGCCCCTAATCCTTGGATCATTTCACACCCGGACCATTATGGGAATCTTGGGAAGCATCCGGCGAGCCGGAGTTCTGTGGGTTTTGTTGAGAGAGGACAGAGAAAAATAGCCCGACTGATTTGTACTGAGAATAAGGATGTGATAATTTAAATAGCTACGTACTCTTTACAAGCATGGTGAGCAAAACAGCATCTCAGAATGCACGATGTCAGTTTTTCAGTAAACTTAAAATGTATTTATCAATCTATATACATTAACACTTGATGAATTAATTTGCAGCCCAGCCGTTTGGACATTAAGGCAGATGAAAAAAACATATTCACACTTAACACTTCAGAGCACGCTTTTCTTCTAGTGTAAGTTCTGAAGCTTGTGCTCTGGTTTGAAGATGAACACGAGCACTGCTTTGATGTGAGAATTTCTACTTTCTACCACATGTCTGATCCACACGCACTTCATAGCCTGTGTGTGTATGTATGTTTAATAAAGTGTGCATTGATATTGTGAAGTGTACCAGTGACATCATCAAAACAGTCAGCCATTCACACAGACACAGTATAGGCTGTTACTGCTGCTTAAAAGAGGTGGAATAGTTTTACACACACTCTATCATTGTGGTTTAAAACAAAGCCTTGTAAAAAAAAAACTTACACTGTAGATGTTGTAGATAACTTAAGGCAGTATAGGGGGGTCCAGCAGGAAGTATAATTTGGGCTGGCTTTTAAATAAAAAAAAATTGAATGCTTGAAGCTTAAACAACGTTTTATTCATTTTTACAGTCTCCCGATGCTAATACTAAACATGTAGAGCCCATGTCTGGATTAGCTAAATGCTGGTAACATATTTTGAGTGCCGAAGGCACAAGTATTGGGGGGGGGGGGGGGGTTGGGTGTCCAAGGCCTGCTCTCCTGGGACATTATTGCAAATTTAGGTTCTCTAAAATGTCATTTCTTGCATTTTAAGGCAATAATTTATGCAAATTATACACCACCACACAGAAAAACAATAACCGCAGGATCATCTTGGCATGTTTGATGAAATACAAAATGGCTCAGTCAAAAGCAGGCGAGACAAATATGAAACAAAGAAGAAAATGGAAAGAAAAATGCTTCATGCTGAGCTAAAAAGAAAGCAGAGATTGTACAATAGTTAGAAAATGGAAAATTATGAAACATGCTATATTTATGACGCTGAAGTAGTAATCCAAGAACAGTAAAAGTAAATTCAAATTAATTTATGTGTACTAACAGGTTTACACCTCTTTTGAAATACACCGATCAGGTGAATTAAATAAGACTGATCAATCATATGCCAGGAGAAAGGGCACTAAAAACTCATCTATGCTCGTGGGGACCAAAGGATGGTCCGATCCCACAGAAAAACCAATGTATCACACGTTTCCATGGAATCAAACAAAAAAAGGCAGATTAACTGAGGCCCAACACTCAGCACCCAAGGGATTTGCTGCTAATGTCCTGGTACCAGATATCTCTCTCTCTCTCTCACTCTCTCTCTCTCTCTCTCACGCTCTGCTTCCCGATTACCTTTATCACTGTCTGCAACCAGCTTTGCTTCTGAATACAACCAACAGTTGCATTATTAGGCATGTCTCGAAGGAAAGGCAAGTTGCACAGTTACATTTAATAGACAGCAGGTATAGTTAGTTAGGAGTACCTGTATTTGCTGTAGTATGTAGTGGAGTAAAAGTTAGAAGTATTCTCTAATAAAACTACTCAAGTAACATACAGTGTGAAATATGTACATGAGTACAGTAACAAATTAAATCTATTCAATTACCTTCGGATTGGCACCCTGTCCAGGGTGTACCCTGCCTCGTGCCCTAAGCTTCCTGGGATAGGCTCCAGGTCCCCCGCGACCCTGAATACAAGGATAAAGCGGTATAGAAGATGAATGAATGAATGAATTACCTTCCACCTCTGCAATTACAGTAAGTGTCTGCATGTCTGAAAGCTGTTTTTGATCCCTTGGAATTTTGAATGCTTTGCTATGGCTGAGAAATCATAACATATTACATCAGAATGAGTAAAGTAGAAAAGTGTGTTTAATGTTTTGCAAAATACTCATGCTCAGAATTGTTCAAATGTTGAAATACGGGTCTGATCAATGCTACACAGGTCAATGACAGTACTAATGCTATATACTGATGCTAACTCTATCACAGTGCTAGCACAACTCTCCACATTATTGTATTTGAGGCATAATATTTACTGCATTATGGCACCCGGCTGTGTCTTATTGCATCATAAAATCCACTGGTCTGTGTGTGTGTGTGTGTGTGTGTGAGAGAGAGAGACCTTGAAAAGAAAGGAACTGTATTTTAAACACCTAGGATGCTCCAGGGAAACTTTATGGCAGAATTGCAAACATATTTTTATGTTGTTTTTTTTTCCGCCATAAATTAATTCTTTTTTTTGTAAGTGACTTCCACTTGGACAAAGTCGTCTCCTACAAAGTAACGGCGCAGAGTCGAGCTAATTCATCACTGTAATTCTGACACCTTTATGTCCCGAAAAAAACAGGCCACGTTAGCAAAACAGAACAAAACACGCTCGCTTTGCTTTAGCTCGTTCGCTGAAATTAATCATAAACCACCGGCTGGTGTTTATTTCAGCTCTTAAATTGACCAAAAAAAAAAAAAAAAACAATCAGATGCCACATGATAATAGTAGCAGGAATGCTAACAGCCCTTGTTGATATGAGGACATGTTGTAAAGCTTTCTTTACATTTGTGCTGCTGACACTTTGCCAGGCAGAAAAGTAAAAGCAATGTGAGTGGAGAAGGAAGTAGCCTTCCTGCTGTCAGATCTGAAATAACAGAAAAGTTAGCAGCTAGCAATATATACACGGATGAATGGCAGGCAAAATGGCTTCCTTCGTCATTACTTACTGTAGCACTTTTCACTTGTTATCTAGTGATGGTGAAGTAATGAAATACAACATTAATGTTTATGTTGAGCTGAGAAACTTGTAAACTTGCTGACTCATTCACACTTCCAGCTCATGACCAGAGAATACATAATAGCTGCTAGACAACCTGCGTTAAAAAAATGCCACATTGTTGAACTCATTGTGATCTGTTTCTTTAGATAATTTAACAGTTATAGGAGTACATGGTGTTTTGTTTTTAATGTTGTCATGCTAGTGAATTTGTATCACAGGTAAATACAGTCCTCAAAATATGATGAATTTTTTAATATTTTATTTAGATTCTTTCTTTCATTTTGACGTTCTTTCCTCTTAATATTTATACGCATGTTCAAACGTTAGTACCCACCTCTTTGAATTCTAGAAAAAATAATTAGATTTCGGGGGGTCTCGGTATTAGGCTAATCTCAGAAAACCAAAAACATATGGTTTACGACATATTGAAGTTTTAGGTCATTTTCACACTTAACCTTATGGGCCAAATAAATTCAGGCTTGACCAAGCATAGAGCATTAACCGTGGCTTTTAATAAAACTTTAACATGAGAAAGTTTTATTGTGTCACCCTTGTTTAATGTTAAAAAAATATTTTGAGCTCATTGTGATCTGTTTCTTTAGGCCTTGTTCACACGGGCGTTAAAATCGAGCATTTTTCTGGCGTTCGTAGCGTCCGGTGAGCGCGGATGAAGCGCCGAGGGTTTTCTACACATAGGAGTCAATGAGAGT
>JAQMYG010000010.1:18488026-18502632 GCA_030014215.1 Clariallabes teugelsi
TAGTGACGGGAGGGAATTGGACACGACTAGATTGGGGAGAAAATCGGGGAAAAAGAATTGGACAGGACTAAATTTATAAAAAAAATTAAAAAAGGATTCGGGAGTCATCCGAGTGTCGCATAGCTACAACTATAAACAAAGCAGTGAGGTGAGTCATGAACCTGTCCACAAGCTGGCAGAAACGTACTGTCATGTGAACTAGCATTAACAAAAGATGGATCAGAGGCAATTCAGAACAACTAAGAAGCAGTTACTTAGGAGATAAGACAGCATAACATTAGCTGATCTGTTTTCTTTCTGAAATCGCTTACATGACAAGCTTACACTGTGGGTTTTGGCAGGCAGCTACTGTACTCTCCACTCTTGCTGGTACCATGTACCACCACTGATTTTGTTAGTGGTTTTAAGGTAACTCAACGGAAGAATTCACTGTGTCTGATTGCTTCGTTAAATCACAGTCACACCATACAGTTGCATAACCAGAGATGCACCATACATTCCTGGTATAGCATAATCTGAGCACATCTTGGATTTATTGTGCTCTCTAGTCAGGTCCATGCAAATAGAGCAAGGGGAGAGGGGACAGCCTGCTGTTTGATGATATATGAAATTTATACCTGTAATATGACTGACTTTTTGGCCAAGACCAATTCCATGACTATGTTGACATGGGTGGTGGTAAAATTGACATCACCTTGGTCAAAGAAGCTTTGGTCTTCAAGGTGATAGCCATTAATTAGTCGTGAAGAATTCCAATCATGTCATTGCTCATCAGTATTGAAACATCTGAAGAAACCATGAAGGACCACAAGTTGTCATTTTGACTTGCAAGGCAACAACTTGATTATATAATGAAAAGTCTCTCCGATGCTGATCTCAGCCTCACCTTACTTCTTGAATCAGGAAGGCACATGTGCTTCTGAATGCATATCACATCCTAAAGCATATTCCCAGACAGAAAAAGAGAGTAACATTAAGTCAAAATATATTGAATCAATCTATGAACTTCTGAAAAAAGTCAGTGGCAATGGATTGAAGATGGCTCACATCCAGTGGAGAAAACAGAAAATAAATGTCCACCTGGCTGCACAGTTTTTCAGTAGTGTACAGTAGTTGTGTGGCAAAGGATATAAGTGCTGTGATAATGACTTGAAGCTCAAGTAATTCAAATGAAGTGCAGCAAGTTTTTTGATGATCTCAAAGGTTGCAATCCTTTTGGAAAAGGTTACAAATCTCTACTCAAGGCGTCAACTAAAGCAAGTGCTGAGACTACTGAATGCTTCTATGGGTTGTTTCAGAAGAATGGCAAGATTGTACCACATCATGTGACAAAAAGCCACCAATATATGGCTTCACTGTAAATAGCAGAAGAGTGTTTAGAATCTATAATGACCTATTTCAGAAAACCAACACAGTGCAGATATCACCTATAAGCCAAGTACAACATGGACACAACAACAATCCCAATGTCAGAGAGTTCAGAGGACCCTGCAAACACCTGTTAGGAGAAAGACTGATGTACTTGAATCAACCCATACTGATGTCAATGTGACAAAAGGAATGGAAGTGTAGTCAGTAGAAGTGGATTTGAATGAACTTGCTAGAAAGTCAGCATGCCATACCATAAAGAACCAGTGGTAATGATCAAGGTCAACGGTGCTAGTGGGAATTGCTTGAGTCAAAGTGGAGGCCTGTATGGGTTTGTTGTAATCTGAATTTCTTGTGAATGAATTAATACTTACTTAAGTGTTGGCATTGACTGTGCATTGATGGTGCCCAGGTAGGTACTAAGATGAGATGGAAGACTCAAAGACACAGAGTAAGGCTTCATGAGGTCCAAGATTTATTTACCAATGGCATTGAGGGTCAATACCAGATTCAATCCAACATCTGAGGGGTGATGAACAAGCCAAAACGCCAAGGCAGACATGAGCTAGACAGGAGCAAGTTAAAAAAAGAAAAATAAATAAATTACACAGACAATGAATCTAGAAACTATAAAACTCAGAATTCAAACTGTAGATCTTTTTCTTGTCTATAACAGGGGTGGCCAACCCTCGTCCTCAAGAGCCACAGCCCTGCATATTTTCAAATTATGCATGAACTACTCATTACTAATTACCTAGAATAGGTGTATTAGTTAATCTAAAACTGGAAGATACCACTTTGTCTTTCCTCACTCCACCCTCATCTAAGATGGTATCTTCCAGCTTCTGATTGACCACACAGTTAACCAGCAGTTAATATTGCAGGGACAGTTGGAAAAACTGCAGAACTGTGGTTCTAAAGGACCAGGGCTGGCCACCTGTCTATAAGAGGTCATTATGCATTTAACCTGTTCAAATAGGAAATAAGAGTAGTAAAAGAAGGGGTGCAAATATCAGGTTAAGGTGCCCTCTTGTGGTCTGGTGGACCAGAGTTGGGGGTAAATATGACATGTCAGTAATCACAAACAAGGATTTTAACCCAGGATGGTAATACACAATGAGTAGTCTCTTGTACAGGCTAAATTTAAAGGTTATTCAGTTAAATTTTTTCTGTTGTTCATATCAATGTCAGTGACTTGTTTATTGGACTTAGTTCAGAAATAATAAAACGTTTTGCCGTGTATGTACAATAACATGAAAACATCTCAGGCACGGAAATGCTATAAAGCAGAAATTCCATACTAGATGATTTTCATCTTAGGGAATTGCTGGTGTAGCGCACAAAGGTCTGTCTACATTGCTTCAAGCATGTCCAGACACCTGTGATGCCCTAAATTATTATTGGTGGTCCAATAAAAGAAAATATCTGGAGCTGTATTTCTTTTAAAGGATTTATGGGGAAAGAAAAGGGAAAAAGTCAAACCACTTCATTCCTCCTTGACAAACCAGTGAACCAGAGTATTTAGGCTGAGGTCATTCCCTGAAGTCATTTTCCCACAGTGAATATAATATAACTGTGCCCAATGATCCAAATTCTGGGGCCTGATGATGAATAGTGTATAAAGTAACACATTTTAAGTTGTGTTTCTGAAACAGTAAACTGAATGTAAACAAACTAATGATATAATATATAGAACAATAATGGATTTCTTTATTTTTAAACTAACAATTAACTTTGTTTATTGTTAACTTTGTTTGTTCCACTTTGTAACATTTATTTTTTTAACCCCTACATTATTATGTTAGTTCTAAGGTGAGTATGGACATCTCATCATTTTTTTCTATATACACCATAATTTCTCATAGTATTACCATAGAATTTCACACATTACCTTGGTGGTTGTCAACACAGGACATTATAAAATACCAGGAAGGATACTGTGGCACGTCAGTTAGTACCATGGTCGTTCTATGGTGTGTGCCAGCATAGTTTGGTAAATACCGTGATACTTATTGGATATCACAGTGGCTATCAAATTTCAGCAGGTGTCTACAATGGTAAGTTTGGACACCTTCTACCCTATTGTCTCCTGTATGTTAGTGTATACTACAGGTATGGTACTTTATAGTACAGGCAGTACCATCTCATTGTATGTAATATTAAGAATTTCGACATATACTATGGTATTAATTATATTCATTTAATTTATTGTGACAATACAGTGGTATTATAATATTTATATATTACCATTATGGTACATAAACATATGGTGATGTGGTGGCTCAGGCGGCAAGGGCTCTAGGTTCTAGGCTCTAGGTTGTTGATTTAGGGATTTGAGGATCTGGGAAAGAGCCGTTGGTGGGTTTCCACACCCCATCCTATCCAGTCACTGCATGCAGTGCCGGTCCCAAGCCCAGTTAGGAAAAAAAATGGTATGGCCTGTGTCAGGAAGTGCATCCGGCATATAAAACCCGTTCCAAGGTGACAGGATGGAAGCAGCCGAGAGGTTGCTGGTACAGATTTTATGGTACAAACACACGCATAACATATTTTTGATAGTATGCTGATACTGTACCATACTATAGTAACTGTTCCATTGTACCCGAGTTTGAACCATGTACCATAGTGTGGTACATGCACTATATCAGCAAATTAAGTACCATAGTATTGTCAAAAATATCATGGTATTATATTACATGGTAACCCTACCATGGTAAAATTGCTTATGGGGTAACATGAACTAACTTTATTTTATATATGCGGTTCCATATTCTAACTTGCTATTCTAACTTGTTTTAAATTGTCAATAGTAGAAATGTGAATGTGTTAACCTTTTAGAGCTTTTGATTTGTCCCAGCCAACTCTGGCTCCACCCCAGGTCACACCTCCTGTCATTATACTCTAACTGTTTCTCAATACTCATTCAGTACACAAAGAAACATTAAAAAATTGCCCAAAAAGCTAAAACAGCATTACATAATTATTTATTTAAATACTCTAAATGTCATGTTTTAGCTCAGAATCGATCTCGCCCCGGAGAACCGAGACCTCCATATTGGTTTTCATGCAGCGCGTGATGAATCGCTGCCGTATAAAAGGTTATGATGATGGATGACGAGACTCTCTCGGTACTGGGAATAAATATGCATCAACTTGATGATTATTTAACTGTTCCCTTTTACAGGTGGAAGAAAACACGGCAGCGGTGAGTTATTTAATAACAGAGAATGCAGAGCCTCGCAAACATCCTCATCATGTGGGGAGTAAAACAGCAACGTGACCTCCATCAGCACCAGAGTCAATTAAACTCGCATGTTATAATCACACTTCAATTATATGCATAATTATCTAGCACCCTATAATGAATTAAAAAAGATGAATATAAGCTAATTGCTAATCACACACTTTGTACCAAATAAGTTCAAGAGACAGTCTGTTTTACATATGTATTTATTTTAATATTTCTGTAGTCTTTAATTTTCCCTTAACGTTTAACCTTTTCATTTGGCATGCTCTGTTTTTGATTTTTATGTCATTGGCCTTTGATTATATTTATACTTTAGTTTTGAAATTAATTTAGGTTTTTTTCTTTCTTTCTTTCTCTTTTTCTTTCTTTCTTTCTTTGTTTTAAAAGTCTTATTATATTTTTTTAATAGTTGTATTTCTTTTACTGGTTAGTTTTTAATTCCTTATTAAAGCCTTTCATCTTCTTTCTTTCTTTCTTTTTTCATTTTTTTTCACTGGTCTTCACCTTCATCTGAGCTTTTTTTCATTCGTTTCATCAGCTTTGTCTAGTTCAGAACCGATTGTATATCCCTGGTTTCTCAGGTATGCATGAGAAGAAACCAGGAGCTTCAGGGGAGCTGATGCTTAATCAGCGACTGAGACACGTCTCTCAGGAGCAGAACCCCAGGACCAGGTCTTAAAGAAAAAAATGAGTTTAGTATATTTTGAATATATCTCTTCCTCTGGGTCATTTCTCTTCTCTCTTCTTTCTACTTCTTCTTCTTCTTCTTCTACTTCTTCTTCTTCTTTTCCATTTTTTATCCTACTGCCATTGGGGCCCATAATGCATCCTTCATGCAAACGAATATTTCATGGCTTTTCCTTCTGAGATTTTTCCTAAGGGGGAGAGAAATATTTAATTTTTAAAATGGAGCCTGGCTTCTGATATGTGAGAGCTGATGCAATTCCAATGCTGAGGCATTGTGTAGTGGTGCAATGTTCTATCGCATCACCCCAGGCCATCTCTTTAGGTTTTATAGCCAAGTAACAACAACAACAGCAATAATAATAATAATAATAATAATAATAATAATAATAATCAGCATTGATCATTGTTCATCAAATAATTTAAGATAACCAGATCAACTTTATACATCCAAAAATACAATTTAGGATTTTAGCTAAATTCTTTCTTAAATTGGATTAGAAATGATTCCTTCAGATTATTTTCCCTTTTTTTATGTTAAAAATTGCTTGTACATTGTCTTGTACTTTGTGCAACATGAGGTCCTGAAACATCAAGCATTCATTCACACCGGGGGTTAGCATGCATTCTGGGCGATCTGATCATAAGTGGACAGGGCCTTGTTTGGACTGCTAGCCCATCATATTTTTTGCCATATCCAGATTGGATTCAATTTAGAAGCACATTGCTTTCATGTAGGCTGAACAGCAAAAAAACTGACTAGAATAGTTCGTTTAAGAACAGCATTGTCAAATACATTTTCAAAACCCATCAATCACCTTGATGAAACTGGCTCTCATGAAGACCATCCCAGCCTCAGCAATCACCAATTAACAAGCAGCACATCTCAATATGTTCAATGAGATTACTGCACATTATCGATGCCTTCAGCATTATTTTACAATGTAGAAAAAAAAAACACAGAAAAGACCATGAAATTGGAAGGCGTGTACAAACTTTTGACTCATAGTGTAGTTGGCGGTAAAATTTCTGGGTAATAGCAGTAATAGGGGCAGGGATAGTTCAGTGGATAAGACATTGGCCTACTGATCAGAAGGTCCTACTGTAGGTTCAAAGCCCACCAACAAGTTGCCTCGAGCATGGCACTTCACCCTCAAATGCTCAAATAACTTTTGGAGCATCTTGACAACAATAAGCAACCAAATAATCACTTACAGAATGAAAAAAGTATTATCATTGCAAGCCTTTTTGGAAATCCTAGTGAGAGACATTCATGTTTGTTCTTTCCTCTAGCCATCCATTAGTCATTATGTAAGTAAATAAGAAAATGTTTTTCTATCTTTTGTTCTCATTTGAAATATTAACTTAGAAAAAATAAATTCCAAAATGGCCCAAGCAAATGCTTTTTTTCTTTAATTATACCAATTATCTCACTATGTTCCACTTGAGATGGATAAAAGACACATCCATCCATTTATAAAGCACAGTCTTCTTAATTAAAAAAAAAAAAAAAACATCTTTGACATGTCTTGTTTGACCGATTAGTTTCTGTATTGAGTGTTTCACTCATTAAAGTTGTTTAATAAGAAGAATGCTGAATATTCGTCATCACAATCGCTGGTTCTACAGCCAAGGATAACAACCAAAAAAAGACACACTTCACAGTGAAGCTCATAATGAAGTCAGAACAGAGACCGCTTCGTGGTCTCCTGAGGAAGAAAGAAAACTTCTCGGTGTGTAATCTTTGTGCAGAATGGAACGACAACTTGAAGTTATTTCACGCTGCTTTGTGCATAAAACATAAAACAAGCAGACGCTGTGCTTTAGCTGAGTTAATGAAAACTGCGGGGTGTCTTTTATATGCTGGGGTAGAAAAAAAAAAGGAATAATCCAAACAGTCCAAGGCTTCAAGTCAATGCCAATTATTCCAATTTATAGGAAAATAAGTAATTTTTAAATTCGATCAAGAACATGGCTTCAATCCTCTTTTTTGGATTGTTTTGAAGGTGAATCCTTAGCTGTAGACCTTCCCATTTTAAATGACTATACTACTTAGAACCACCAGGGGGTGATCCTGTTCCCATATCCTCTTCCTAAATGAAGAATCTAAAATAGTCTGTGCATACCCACAAAAAAAGTTGCTAGCTTCCAAATGCTACAACATCAAGGAAGTCATCATGAATCTCTGCTGTACTTTTCCTATTTATGATCGTTCAACATTTTCATCGTAACAACATTGTGCGTGAAAAATACTACAATATGCAATGATCAGCCATAACATAAAAACCATGAACATTAGGATGACAGGACTTCTAGGCCCTGCTGTGGTGTCTGGCACCAGGACATGGCAGTGGTTCGGTTTGGCTCTGTGGGTTGTGGGAACTTCATGGATTGGACTTGTTTGTCGAACGCACTGAGGCAGGGTTGACAGGCTTGGACTCTTTACCTTGGGTGCCCATGATTCTGTCACCAGTTTGCTGGCGAGTGGTTGATCAATGTATATGTTTTTGAAAACAGGAAGCCAGAGACAGTTTATCTTGCCCAGTGGTTTCAAGGGCTAAGTTCAACTTTAAATAGTCAGCCACCTTAATAATCATTGGTTTTATTAAGTACTGAACTTAATATGCTATATAAGAATTTTGAACCTCATTTAATTGAGCAGTTTTTAATTTACCTCAGGTGGTTTCAAAGCAAATAACTGACCAATCAGAATAAAGGATTTAAAACAGCTCCCTTCCCCTACTTGTACATTGTTTGGCTCCTTTAGTTTATATCAAGCAAGTGGTCAATTATACAAAATGTATAACAACACGTGTCACTATAGTCACCTTAGTAAACCTGTAGTAAAAAATGGTTAGAAGCCGAATTTACCTTGGCTACCCAAGTTTCTATAGTTACCACATACAGTACATATTGTACCAACATTAAGGCTAATTGTGGTTAGCTAAATCACAAGTTGTTTCAGGTTTTCAGAAAACTATTTTTACACAGTATTTGCGTTTTAAATTCATGATGATAATGCTCATGCTGCTAACACAAACACTGCCAGAATTATTATAATTTTTTTTTTTTAAGTAAGCAATGTCACAACCAAACCTTCTTACTAAACATTGAGTTAAAATGTAGGATGTATAGTGTATAGTGTATAAATGTTATAGTTAAAGTGTAACACATCAGTTACACCCGTGGCTACAGTTACTAGCTAAATTAGCCAAGCTAAACTTGTTTTTTGACATAAATCCTAAAAAAATTAGCATCGATAATTCTGATTATTCAAGAATAGTGTAAGTCCCCACTTTCAATAAGATACCAAAAGGTACCAAAGCTGTTGCTAAACTAACTAGCACAACTACTGCACTAACCTGTGTTCTGTAATAAGAGCAACAGAAGGCACCTGTTTTAGTGACAAATCAGCACCATAAGAAGACATCAGGCTAAATGTGTTTCCATGCAGCCTAATCAGTTTTTACCTCCCTCATTTTCATGTAGCACCATTTTCCCCAGGGCTGATGTTCTTCATCAAATCATTCCTTTTACCTTGACATCATTTCCTTCATTTGTGTTGCCATGACTGCGCTAACTTGAATCGCGCATGTTACTTGCCACTCCTCTGAATGCACAGTTCCAAAAATCCAGGTCAATGTCTCTAGGGCGCCTCTGTGAAGCACATGAAAAGGTGAGAGTGCGTGCATGTGTGCTGTTAGGGGTTGTTGCTGGCGTGATACATCGGGGATGTGCCCTTGTACAACCATGGATCACACATTCATGCTTGAGCTCATAGCATGTATTTTGCATTAGCATACCGTTCCTGTGATAAATTTCTTCTGCTGGGAGTTTGTTTTTATCTCCTGTCAAAAATGCTTAAATCAATCCCTACTCAGTGTTCTTGGCTATCTGCATGGACCGAAAGGAGGATGTTCCTGATGATAAGACATGGATTCATCACTGCTTGCCTTAGAGTATGGAATGGAAACGTCCTCAATTGCCAACTGAGAAAAAGTTCAAAAGTTAACTATCTGCTGGAAAATTGATGCTTATAGTTTTCTGGCATTCTCAAGAGCCAGTATTGGAACATTATCAGGAAAAAGATTCAATAATCAGCAGTGCTCATTACAGTGAGATGTGTATTGAAGAGCTGTAGCCTAAACTTCAGATTAAAGGACATTGTGATCTTGCATGATAATGTACATCCGTACACTTCTGCCCACGCTGTCGACACACTGTAAAAACTTTGTTTTGATGTGTTAAAGCATCCTCCATATGGTCCTGATCTCACTTCATCAGACTTTCACCTGTTTGTTTCCCCCGAATGCACCCCTACGAGGACGAAGATTCACTTTTGAAGTGAAGACAGCAGTGCATTTGTGGCAGTTCAAAACATTTTTAATAAGAAAATACAAAAGCTTGTTGACAGATGGACAAAGTATATTGAAAAGCAAGAAGATTATGTCAAAAAATTATGTATTTGCCTTTTAGAGTTAACTAAAAATAAATTATATGGCCAGAGTCCACATCATTTTTGACTTCATAGAGTTTTTTTTTACTAGAACTTTGAAATTGTTCATTTTAATGTTCTGTTCCAAATGCCAGTAGTTACCATGTCAGCCATTTTAATGTTCTGTCCAAAACACTGGAATCGATGAATATTTTCAAGCTAATTTCATACTTCAAAAGCTAGAGTTTATGAGTACTTAGGGGATTAGAACATTTTCAGGCTCTATAACAAACACTAGAACTCCTGCCCAGTGAGATAGACTTTAAATAAAGATTGAGGTTTATCAATGTTGATTTCAGTGTTAAGTTTAAATTTATAACTTTTTAAATTCTGTGTGCTAATGCTAAATGTCCAACAATGATTGGTTAAACATTCCATTCCTTGCATTAGTATTTACATGAAAAAGCTCAGTATTAGCTAAAGTGTTCATTCCTTAGAAGCTGCCAGCCCATAATAGCTCAAAATTCAATTATTTTTTCTTTCCCTAGGAATAAACTCTAACAATAAAGTTCTAAGATTTGGGACATAGCCCTCGATATAGCGATGACATGCTTAGATGAATTGAAGGTGCCATGGTTCTTAATTAGCTTAAAATATTATGGAGCCTTCTTGCCCTAGCATTAGCATTATCAGTACTTTAGATTTATCAAAGTGTGTGTGGGAGAAAGAGAGAGATAGAGAGAGAGAGAAATGGAAAAATAATTAAGTCTTTATGCTAGACTCAACCATTCTTCTTATTTTCCTGTCAGCCCGTCCTTCGGGTTTCTCCTTGTCTATTTTTAACGTCTCGCCTCATTAGCAGCATGTGGTGTGAATTGCTAACTTTGCTGATGAGACGTGGTTGCGGAAAAGTCTGGAAGGGCGAAAAAAAAAAAAAAGCTTCCGATTCACAGTCGCAACACTTTCAGCTTTAGAAAACCATGTGTTTATTTGCGCGTGTGTGTGTTTTGCTTCTTGATGTCATTCCCAGTTTGTTCACGGCGAGGGTTCCCTCTGAGGTAAAATTAGCAGCTCTTTATTTTAAGCTAACAGATGTCCTGGCGGCCATGACTTCACACCCAAATAATTCGATATTTTTCAGGTCATATTGCTGTCGCGTGATCTCTCACGTCAGAACAGATGGTCGTGTTCTCTCGTCCTCTGTATCGCCCCATATGGAATTATCAGAGCTTCCAAAACCCACTCTTGTTCATATCAGCATGCGGAACAAACAAAACATTAGTCCAGGTTCAGCTGTTTTCCCAACACCAAAATGTTTTTACAGCACCCTGTATTCTTCCCAGGGCCGTACATTTTCAGTACCCAACTATACAGTATGTCTAAATGGCTCTACATGCTACTCATCAATGTATGTTCCCAAGGCCCAAAATTTCCAATATCCCACTATTTTCCACAGGTAGCTAAATGTCAACAGGTCCCTATACAATATTCCCAGTAAACTAATGCATCACTGTTGGGTCCTACATTATACTGTACCTCTGTATTTACATTGGGTCTACATTATACATCATTGTAAACATTCCCCATATGCTACTATATGTGCATAAGCCCCTACATTGACAGAACATTATTATTATTACAAAGGCTCTATATTTCACACACCATACTGTATGTACCTTCATCTTAACACCTTATGTCCTAAAGGCCCTACATTCCCTTGTGCTAGTACATGTGCATAAGGACCTATATTCCATGCACCATATTTCATTTTCATCTTCTTCTATACTACTTAACCTGTACAGGGTCACAGGAAGCCTGGAGCCTATTCCAAGAAACTTCAGGTACATAGCGGGGTACATATTGAGCAAGATGCCAATCTAATGCAGGGCACACATGCACACACCACACGCGCACACCCTCATTCACACACCATGTGCAATTTGAGAACACCGATAAGATTATTCTCCATGTCTTTGGACTGTGGGAGAAAACCGGAGTACCCGGAGGAATTAAGCACAGGGGAGAGGATGTGCAAATTCCACACACAGAGATCTAAGGCGGAAATCGAACCCTTTGACTTTGGAAGTGTGAGGCGACTATGCCACCGTGCCACCACTGTACTGTAAGTACCTAGGACACTAAATCCCCAGAGCTAAACGATGGCATTAGATGGCATTAAGTGACTTATTTTACCATGGCATGCATTAAGTGTACTAGTGTTAAAACTGAATTAATTAAAAAACATTACATAAAATTATCATTAGCTTTCTTTCCTAATACTAGCTGTTAAAAGCTGTGCCTTAGCTCCTTTCGATTTATTCTAATAGATGTCTTCTTAAGGTCAACAGCTAATGTCGTTGTCTAAAAGAAGCAGATTAATAAGAAATCAAATCTCTTTGTCTTCCCTTTCTGATATACCATCCATCTATCCTAGAATCCTTTGGGGTTTTCTGTTTTTAGGAGTAAAAGGTTCTGGTGTCAGCATCACTTGTCTCATTCTTTGTAATTAACTGTAGCAGCTTGTCTTTGCTTGGTCTGAGCCTGTTCAGTGATATGTGGTTTCCTTTTTTTTTTTTTCATAACTTATGTGCTAATAATGAATGTTTGTTGTGTGTAGCCTTGCGATGTATCAGTTAGCCGCCTCTTCACCCAGCGCTAATCTGATGTTCCAGTGTCCAGGGGATCATGTAATGTTTATCAGATTCAAGTTTGTTTCCCCACAGATGTAGTGGCATGCTAAAGAAACCCGAGATCTGATGATGCTCATGGGTGACCAGGCATTCATCACACAACAGACGTTTACACGGATCTCCATCGTCAGTGAACTGCAACATGATCCGGTTTTCTTTCTCTCATTTCTCGCCCCCTAGAGGCCCAACACTGTGCTGCAACCTGTAGATGAAAAATCCACAGTATACTGACAGCTAAGGGCAGACATGGGTCGATGTGGAAGCGTTAAAAATAAAAGCAGGCCCTTGTCTTTCACAGCATACCCATAATTCATAGCAGACGCAGTGTTGTTTACATGCCAGAGGCAGGAAACACTCCATGATGAATCTGTGCCACCGTTCATTAGCATAACAATCAGCCCTTTTTTCCGAAATCCCCCCGCTCCGCCCGCCACACACTGAGAGATCATTTAGCACAGGAAGTCCTTCAGCTCTAAGAGAACCCAACAGTGCAATTCATCACACAGGAGAACCTGCGTGATGCAAAGTTCCCTATTTCAGTCAACTCGTTTATTTATTCACGCCAAATTCAGGGCAAACGAAAAGCCAAAATTAGAGGATATAAGCAGTAACCATTTCATTTCTTGTGCAAAGGAAGAATGAAAGACTGACCCACTTTTAATTTCGCCACCCACTGATACATCAAAAATATACACACATACCTGTATATAATTCACACCCACACATAGGCTCTCTCTTTCAGCAGAGTGGAAACTCCCACACTGTGAGCATTCAGCTGAAAATGGTGTGTTAACTCCTTCTCTGCCCTCACCAGTTTCATGGTGTGTGTGTGTGTGTTTTTTTTTTTTTTATCCGGCGGCTGGTTCCTGTTGCCATTGTCACAGGCGACAAGGCTAGCACAAAGAGGTAATATTATTGCTTGTCTCGTCACTCATCATGCAAAAAATGTGGTAATTAGCATTTCAACAGAGTTTGTACTGTATGTCATTCTTTGTGAATTAAGGACTTCATAAAGATTACCGTATGGTGAATGACTGATTTCTATGCTTCAGTACCTGGTCCTGTGGATGAGCCTGAGGTCTGGTTTCTCGGCAAAATCGGGATGAAACAGCTGTTGTAATTTATCATTTTCAGTTAATTTAACAAGTGAATGTTTGAACTTTACCTCCGGTGTTCAGCAGAAAGAAAACTTTATGTTCTCTGTGTGGAGCCTGTGGACAGACGCTCCTCTTACACCTCACCTCACCTGTCTTGCTGCATGTTTGTGTGTGTGTGTGTGTGTGTGTATAAAGGTTGGCTGCTTCCAGTCAGAAGGTTTCGGCAATGAGCCGGTTACCATGGCAACGAGCAGGACCTCCAGAGTCACTTCCCAGCCCGTGATGGGTTATAGAATCACCAGAGAGACATATAGGCACAGAGATGGAGAGAGAGAGAGGGGTGTCATGAGAGAGATCCAGAAAGAGAGATATAGAAAAGACAGATACAGTACAGATCAGATGTAGATACAGAGTGATACTTATAATATATAGGAGACTCATACAGAGAAAGGCAAACAGGTAAAGGATTTGAGTGACCTAATCCAACCTGTCATTCCTGAACACACAGAAAAGAGAAAATGTTAAATAAAATGAGAATTGAGTTAGTCTGTGATAGAATGCTGGCTATACCTCTGACCCAGGCCTCATACTTCATGACACTGCTGTTTAGTCCTGCTGTATCCTCCAAAAGAGGGTCTACAGTGGACCCTGTCCATCCATGCAGGGTACTGCCACAAACAAGCTGAATCAATCAGGAGAAAACCAGCATAATTGTGTCTGTGTTCCAGACCAAACAAGTAAAACTACTCATCCAAACAAACACAAATGTCGGAACAAACACAATCACCTGCACAAACACCCATCCAAATACTCACTCAAATACAAACACCTGAACAAACAGCCACAAAATCACTTAAACAAACACAAACATCCACATAAACACAATCAATTGCACAAACACCCATCCAAACACTCAATCAAATACAAACATCTGTACAAACACCCATCCAAACACTCAATCAAATACAAACATCTGCACAAACACTCTCCCAAACATAAACACAATCATCTGCACAAACACCCATCCAAACACTCAATCAAATACAAACATCTGTACAAACACCCATCCAAACACTCAATCAAAT
>JAQMYG010000010.1:18506634-18518789 GCA_030014215.1 Clariallabes teugelsi
CTTAGTGACGTGGATCCGTAACAGAAAAAGATTCGAATTGCTAACGACTCGTTTAGGCGAATGTGAGCCGACTCTTTGCAGATAGTTTATGTTCGCATACAGCTACATGACACACTGCATGAAAGATCATATTTGAAAACGCATAATAGGCACTTTAAGGCTTGCTGGTTAAGGAAATTTGATATCTTCATAAAGTTTATTTGCAGACGGAAAAATTAAAGATTTATAAAATGTCCTGGGAAATGGATGTATTGACTTTGGGCTTGATGAAACACAGTGGATCAATACCAGCAGGTGACATAGCACACCAAAATCATCACTGACTGCGTAAACTTTTCACTGGACTTCAAGTAACTTGGACTCTGTGCCTATTCTTCCTCCAGACTCCACAGACCTTGGATCCACAGATCCAGATGAAATGCAAAAATCACTTTCATCTGAAAAGATGATTTTGGACTACTGAATGGCAAAGTTCTTTTTCTCCTTAGACTAGGTAAGATGCTTCTGATGTTGTCTCTGGTTCAAGAGTGGCTTGATACTAGTTATGCAATAGTTGTAGCCCATTGCCTGAAGACATCTGTGTGGTGGCTCGTGATGAACTGACTTCAGCCTCACTCTACTCCTTGTGAAGCTCTCCTTAGGCCTTGAATTGGTTTTGCTTGACAATCTTCTTACGGCTGCACTGTTATTTGTTTCTTGTGCCTGTTTTCTTATCAACTTTCGAATATGCTTCGATAACCTTCTTTGGCTTAGTCTCCTGGTGAACGGTGTCAATGATCATCTTCTGGTTAGCTGCCATGTCAGCGGTATTCCATGTGTGTACTGAATTGGACTGGGAGATACACAGTATTTATACTGTATGTATAGTAATGTACTTATAATATTCTAATATTCTAATAATAAACTAATATCATAATATTTAAGCTGTAAGCTGAAATATTGTACTTTATATTTAATGAATCTGTAATATATGGTTTCACCATACCATTACCAAAAAAAATTTTTTTTTACTGAGTTAGCATGTTATTAACATTTTTCGAGATTCACTGTATACACTTTGAACTTGAACTACAGTATATAGGATCGTGTAAAGAAAAATGGATTATTGCTTAATGCATAGCATTCCTACTTCGACAGACAAGTCACGTTTCTTCCTCAGAGATTGAAAAAGTCTTGAGAGAAATCTTCTGGCACATTGTACAGGTCGAGAATTTGGAAGCCTCCTTGCACTTTTTTTATTTAAGAGGAGCCATCTGAAAGCACATGAATAATCGATCGCCGCTCTATTATGTATGGGGGAACTTACAGATTCTGCACCACTCCCCTCACTTTTAATTACACTAACAGTTGATTTATGTCTCATCAAGGATCCTATGTTCTATTTCGTCACTCTAGTTGAAAGCCTTTCGCAACTCTCGTTTTAAATACAGTTCGTAACCTCCTGATGACCAGCGACCAGGAGAGTGGAGAGAAACACCACCAAATATGGAGTGACACTAAACAAAAAACAGCTAGAGGTGGCTGGTGACAGCGTGTGAGGGAACTTCTGGGACATGACAATCCCTTGGCTACGCTACAGCAGCATCAAAATTCACTCACTGCCCTCTCGCACCCTGATGTGATTTGAGTCGTTCCCTGTGACTGCGAGGGCGGAAAGGACAGGATCGCGTCGCTCCATCACACACCACATGATCAGGAGAAGCAAATGTGTGTGTGTGTGTGTGTGTGTGTGTGTGTGTGTGTGTGTTTAACGGTGACCTTGGCATCATCTGATCCTTCCCTGATGGAGTGTGAGGTCAAGCATTTGATGAATCCAATGCCTCGGGTGAGTTCCTTACAGCTTTCCTCCACCTGTCTAAGTTACTGAGTCACAGTAGAACCTTTTTAAAAATCAAATCCCATGCTAACTCGTTATATCCGTGCTAAGACCTCATTACTTTTGAGGACGCACTTGCTAACATTTTGCTAAAAAAAAAAACTTTAGATTTGGATAAGATTTATCTGTCTAAACTGCCTAGCTAAATTTTAAATGTCATAAAATGCTAGCAAGTTAGCAAAAAAAAAAAAAAAAAAAAAAGTCTGCATTGTCATAACCTGAAACAACTTAGACAACATGTTGTGTCAAATATTTTACTGCATGGTAAAATTATAGGCAAATTCTTTCTTTCTTTCTTTCTTTCTTTATTTATTCATTTTACTTTACTTGTTATTACTTATTAAATTTTGTTAAATATGGTTCTTTTCATTATAACAGACGTGCTAATAAAGAAATCACAGCACTTAAACCATGCTATTTCTTCATCCTAATGCTAATGGCTAGGTTTATGCTAGTTTAGGTATTCTTTGTTTTTTTTATATGTTTTGTATTGTTAACGACTTGTATGACTCATGGGAGAAAATTTAATCAATGACTAAATAAAAAATGTAACACCCAACAAAGAGAAAACAGTTTTTTTGTGTGTTTAAGTAGTGTGTGTTAGTGTGTTAGTGAAGACAGACAGAAACAGTTAGCATGCCTTTGTGTTTCAGTGTTTCCAGAAAGTAATATGGCATTAACAGAAGATGTGCGTGTGTGTAAATATAATACTAATATTGATTTAGCATGCTGTCATTGTTAAGATGCATGTGTACAAGCTTAAACATCTTAAGTTAGCCAGTTCTTAGGGTAAATTCATATGTAAGTGCAAAAATATTGAATTACTATAAGATTATAGATGGACGTGTGTTAGCATAGTAATATTGAGTAAACATGTTTTTTGAGATATAGGTGCATAAGATATTGATAAAAGATGCATGTGTGAGGGTAAAAATATATTTAGCATATATTTAAGCATGAAGAGGTGTTAAAATAAAAATACTGAGTTAGCATGTTATTAAAGGATTAAGTAAGACTATTGAGTAAACATGTTTTTGAGGTGAAGACACATGTTTTAGCATAAACATTTTAAAAGCGATGCATTTATCATAATAACATTGAGGTAGCATATGAAGGATGTGTAAGCAAAAACTAAAAATAAAATTATGCATCTTATCTTTAAAAATATTCAGGAAAGATTAATGTGTTAAAATATTTTAACATAAAATTATACTATATAGAGTTTGTGAATAGTGAATGCATGTGTGTTAGCATAGGAATACTTAGTGTGTTTTGGGGGTAAACATGCATTATGCAGTATTAGCAAGACAATATTGATTTAGCATGGTTTCAGCATGAATGTGTTAATTTAATGTTTAAATATTGAATTATATAATATAATATTGATATTAGCATAAGGATAGAAAGGTAGCATGTTTTCAATGTTCTGTGTTGACATGTTTACATGATGAATGAGACTTAAGATGTGCTAGCACAATAATGGAGAGTTATCATGCTTTCAGTGGTAAAAGTCCCAAGTACCATCATAAAGATTGATAGCATGTCTTTTTTTTTTTCAGGGAAACCAAATACATGTTAGAATAAAAATATAGAGATGGTATATTTGTATACGGTATAAGGCAAGTGGGCTAGCATAAGAATATTAAATTAGCATGTTTTCTGTATTAAGACACCTGTGGTAGCATACCATTCTTGAGTTAGCGTGTTATCACACGGGTGTAGCCATACCTCAGTAACGAGGACAGGTAATGTAAAGGTGTTTTAAAAAAAAAAATAATAATAATAATAATAAAAGTGTCTGAGTCACTGAATGCTTGACCTCCCACTCCATCAGGGAAACATCAGAAGACACTGAGGTCACCGCTAAACACCTACACTCACACACACTTTAGTTTCTTCAGTCATGGGCTGTGTGTGATGGAGCGATGCAGTTCTTCCCTTTCCACCCTCGCAGCCGCAGGGAATGACTCGACTCATCGCAGAAGTGTGGAGGGGTGCAAAGCGGCAGCAAGGGAGTTTCGATGCAGCTTTAGTGTAGCCGAGAGAGAGAGTTCTCAGCTAAAACGTGGCAGCATATAAGATCATAACACTTTACTCAGAAAGATGGCATTGCCTCGGGATTGATCTCTTACACATGCTAAGTCTTATTTTTCATGCTAAACCAGAGGTAAGGTAACCCTGAATGAATACAGCAGAAATAAACTCAGCATATTTTCATAGATTGCTCAGAATAAAACAGGTACTGAAGAAAATGAATGAATGAGTTAGCATGTCTACAATTAAAATAAGGTTAGCATATTAACATATTAGCATAAGGATAGAAAGGTTTTCAATGTTCTGTGTTGACATGTTTACGTGATGAATGAGACTTAGCATGTGCTAGCACAACAATATAGAGTTATCATGCTTTCAGTGTGTGTCCCAAGTCCCAAGTACCATCATAAATATTGCTAGCATGTCAAATGGATAAATCATCTGCTTGTGTCCTGAGAAAAGAAAATTAGCATGTTTTTGGTATTTGTTAGTATGTTTAACATGCCGGTGTATTAGCAATATAACGGCAAATTAATATTTCTCCTGAGTTATCATGGAAAGTTTCTAATATTTTAATGCTTTTGCACAAAAAAATTACAAAGAATTAGCATGTTTTTAGCATGTGGTATTTGTTCGCATGAATATTAGCATTATAACGGGGAATTATTCAAATTCAAATTAGTCACATACACAGTCATACACAGTAGGATATGCAGTGAAATGCTTATACGACCGCCCGTGACCTTAAAAATTTAGAAACAATTAACAAGAAATAAGAAATAAATAGTTGGGGGATACTTCAGGGAGCAGAAGCGCTTTACTGACTGCAACAGAGAGAACAGTCCATTGCTGGAGTGGCTGAGGTCCTTCACGACCTTCCTGGCCTTGGTCCAGCACCGCTTGCTGTAGATTGAGTGCAGATCAGGGAGCTCGATGTGGATGATGTTCCTCTGGCACCAGTTCTCCAGATTCCTAATCTCCTTCAGGTAGGCCGACTCATTGTTGTCCACAACGGTGTCATCAGCAAACATAATGATGGTGGTGGAGCTGGTAGTGGCCACACGGTCGTGCGTGTACAAAGAGTACAGCAGGGGGTTCAGAACACAACACAACACTGGGGGGCTCCAGTGCTGAGAGTGAGGGAGGTTGAGACATGTCCACCCATCCTTACGGCCTGTTGTCTGCCAGTTAGGAAATTAGAGATCCACTGGCACAGAGATGAGCTAAGTCCAAGGTGCTCCAACTTGGTGGCGAGTGTGGAGGGAATTATGGTATTAAATGCTGAGCTGTAGTCGATGAAGAGCATTTTAACATAATTCCCCCTTCTAGTGTCCAGGTGAGTGAGAGATGTATGGAGGAGATGAAAGATTTGAGATGAAAGAAAGGCATTTAGCATGATTTAATATGTTATCATGAAAAGGTGTTAATATTTAGTAGGTTTTTAGGTCTATTTTAAAGTTTTTGCACACAGGAAGAGAATAAGCACATTATTGTTTTATTTATTTATTTATTTATTTATTTATTTATTTATTTATTTTTACCATGCTTAAGACACCAGAGTATTAGAATTATTAATGGTGAATTTGCATAATTTATCATAGGTTATCCTGAAAAGATGCTTATATTAAGTCATATTTGTTAGCACGTTTATGACGCCAGTGTATTAGCATTATGATGCTGAATTATTATATTAAGTAGCTTCAAAGTATATTTTAACATGTTTTCAAAGAGACAGAGAATTAGTAAATTTCCAGTTAGCACATCTAACTGGAAATTTAGTGTTTGTTAGCACATCTAAGATGCCAGCATAGTATCTCTGTTTTTAACACTTTAGGGTTAGGTTCTTAGGGCTATTTTAGGGCTTTCACACAAGGATGGAGAATTAGCAAGTTTTACTGGAATTTTAAGTTAGCTTCTCATGAGCTTTAATTATGAGTTAGCATAAGGTCTTAAGGTTAGGTATGAGGTTTCCTGAGCACTTAAAAATGTCAATGCTGTAATATAAAAGAATAGCAGAGTATATTCAATTCCATAATTTTTTAAAATTATTTTTAAAGATTTGTATAGTGCTTTTAACAATTATCATTGTTACAAAGCAGCTTTATACAATTAAAAGATAATTATGGAAATTTGTAGGCAATAGGAATTATGTGTCTGAATCAAAATTATTAGATAGTCAGTGATGAGCAAGTCGAGGGCAACGGTGGCAAGGAAAAACTCCCTGAGATGGCAATAGGAAGAAACGTTGAGAGCAGTCATATATAAGTTCAATATATTAGATGTCTTTAAATTAATATGGAGTCGAGTTCATTATTGGAGGCTTGGGTAGACTGTAGGAAATTCCAGATCTGAACAATTGAGAGACTGCAGTCATAAGTCCTCAAAGAACAGCTGTCTGCATCAGCCGAGGTCAGGACCGTCCCCAGTCACCACACGCATCCCAAGCATACCTCACAGCGCCTCCATGCGATGAGATCTCCAATCAGAAGTTGGGAACCAGTATGAGTCAGACAGGTACAGGGGGCAGAGGGGGTCTGGATCACTGGAGCAGCATGTATAGCTCAAAAGTGAGCGGCATAGCTCAAAAGAGAGAGACAGGGAGAGGGAGGGAGAGAGAGAGAGAGAGAAGAGAAGAGAGAAGAGAAGGAGAGAAAACAGTTAAATATGGTCACAGTCATGTAATGTATAAGGTGAATGTACTATATATTCAGTGCAGAGTGCAATCAGGGACTCTGCCATAACTAACTATGATGGCATAACTACAAGGGAGAACCAGAAGTAAACAACTACATGAGGGCTCCCTGAGATGTAAAGTGACCAATCACTTCACCGTCAACAAACCTAAGTGATTAACGAGAGTGGGGAAGACAGCATCTAAACATACCAGTTCACCATAATACATAAGACTCTATATCCAGTCCCCCAGATCCTAAGTCCTGAAACATAATTTGGAAGACTATTCCATGAATTTGGGTCTTTGTAAGAAAAAGCTCTGCCCCCCGCTTTAGTTTTCATAATACGCAGTACTGACAAGCAGCCTGCATCCCTTGATATGAGTAGGCATGGCAGATCATTAGTGTCTTAAGCAGTTCACTCAGATACTGTGACTGTTTATTGCTTTATTCATCAAAAGTGGTGTTTTAAAATGGATGCAAAATTTTACAGGGAGCCAGTGCGGTGTGGATAAGATAGGGGTGGTGTGCTCTTATCTTCTGGTGCAGTGAGGACTCTCACTGCTGCTTTCTGAACTAACTGAAGCTTGTTTATGCACCTAGCTGAATAACCAGACAGCAAGGCGTTACAACTGTAAATATATTTCTTATCTTGGCAATATTTCTGAGATGAAAAAAATGCTATCCTGGTAATATTATCTACATGAGCGTCAAATGAAAGATTGGAATCTATAATCACACCGAGGTATTTTACTGTTGCACTTGATGGAACAGAAAGGCCATCCAAAGTTAATTTGTGATTAAAATGCTTGCTTCTAGCCGCATGTGGTCTTATGACTAGAACTTCTGT
Organism: Clariallabes teugelsi; assembly: GCA_030014215.1. NCBI lineage: Eukaryota > Metazoa > Chordata > Actinopteri > Siluriformes > Clariidae > Clariallabes > Clariallabes teugelsi. The sequence goes on from JAQMYG010000010.1 coordinate 18,514,067, forward strand.
CTTGTCAGGATTAAACAGAAGAAAGCTAATTAACATTGAGTCTCATATGTCCTTTTTTATGTTTATTTGTTTTTTTCATCTGTTTTTGCTGAGACATATAACCGTGTTTCATCAGCATAACAGTGAAAACTATTACAATATAGTATTTACGAATTATGTTTCCTAGAGGAAGCAAAGAGAAAAAAGCAGTGGGCCTAAAACTGAACCCTGTGGAACACCAAACATCACAGGTACAACCGTCACCATTTAAATCTACAAACTGATTAGTGAAATAGGATGTAAGCCAGGAGAGGACAGTTCCCTTGATTCCTACTAGCTCTTCTAATCTGTGAAGGAGAACACTATGATCAATGGTGTGAAAAGCTGCACTGAGGTCAAGTAACACAAGCAAAGAGATGCAACCCTGAGTATAAAAAGATATTGTTCTATCGTTCTAGCAATATCTGGTTTTTGTTTTAGCTCTTCCATCAATCCTTCTAGCAAGTTTTTTAATACTTTCTTCTGTACAGTCATAGCAGGACTGTCTCACTTCACCTGTTTGTCTTCCCATCAGTCTTACAACCATTTAAGGCACAGAGCGTGTCTGCTTTAGCCATCTGATTTGTTCTGTGTATGTGTAGAAGAGGGAACTGAATTAATCAGCCATTCACCCATAGGCATTTCACTTAAACCTCGGGTCGTGACAACTCGACAAGATGATCTATTAGTTTTAGGGGCGGTGTAGCCCCAGAGCATGCTGGGTAAAAAAGACTAACCTTTGAAGTAAATTAGTGTTTCTGTAGGAAGAGAGGAGGATGAAGTCACTTCCTGTGACATGGTGTTCACTCACATGTAATTAACGTGCTACATGCTAATTAGTCTTCGTCAGATCAGCACTAACTATCCCGGTACTCTGAGTTCTCTTGGTTTCGTGGTTTGCCATTGTCTGTGCTAGAATAAATATTTTATTATTATTCTATCATTAAATTGACAGTTTGATATTAAAAATTATAATAAAAATCATCATTACAGGAATATGTTTGTTAAAATGATAGCTAAAAGCTGCTAATATAGTAAACTTTGCTAGCTAGCATGTCTAAGTGTTGGCAAATCTGTGTGTGTATGAGAGAGAAAGAGAGAGAGATGTTGAATTTTTGTCATGTGATGCGCAGTATGTTTAGCGTGTGTAACATGTATTTTATGGCAATGTGTGTTGTGTAGCATTGTGTGCAGTTACATTACACTCTCTACAGGTTGTGTTTCATAACACTTTCTACATGTTACATCATTACACTAACTACATGTTTCACTACATGTTTCATTACATTATACTCTTACCATGCTGTGTTACATAACAAGGAAGGAGAAGAAAAATAACAAGAACAAAAATATGTAAAGAGTGTGATGTGACACAACAAGTAGAGTGTGTAATGTAACTGTTACGGATTGACAGACCACAGACAAAGATGTACAGTAGAAAACCCGACCGGGTGATTTATTAACAATATGGATAAATGGAATGATACAGAGGTTAAACCGGAAAGTCTTAACTGCGATGGTGCTGGACCTGGTAGACGGATAATTACAGACTGGAGGAATGACGAACACAACATGGAGGTAGGTGGACAGACGAGACGGGACGGGACGAGACAAGACGCAATCTCAGGGAATTGTAGCTCATGGACTCCTTGCCCGTATTGGAGACAAAATGCTGAGTGACGGGAAATGAGGTGTATTTGTGTTGTGTTGGTGATGAGGTTCAGGTGTGTGTGATTAGAATTCAGGTAAAAAGGGACGTTGACTGAGGGCGGAGGCTGGCATGTCGAACAGAAACTGCAAAGTTTATCACTTTGTTTTCTGGAAGTAAAGTTTTTTATTTGGATATATCCAATGTGACTAAAAATGCAACAACATGATCAAAATCAAGATGTCTTGCAGGAAAATATTGAAATCTTGTGGAGCTACTATTGAATCTTTGAAGTATTAAACACACCCCACTCTTAAAAGAACAAAGATGGATTATGGCGGTAAAGTGTATGGATCAGCAGCTAAATCTGTATTGTCAGGCCTGGATATAGTGCAAGCTCAGGCTCTAAGAGTGTATCTAGGAGCAGTTAGAACCTCCCCAGTGTGTGCTCTCCAGGTTGAAGTGGGTGAAATGCCATAGGGAAAAAAGGTAATGATTAATTATTGGATCAATCTAGGATGACCTGGAGAAATTCACCCAACGAGCAGTGCTGGAGGAGTGTGGGGAGATGAAAAGGGCTCAAAAAGAAAGCTTTGTTTTGAAAGATGGCAATAGAGATGGGTTTGTATGTCAAAGTATTTGGTGCAACAGTTATTAGTTAGGCGGCACGATGGTGTATTGGTTAGCACTGTCGTCTTGCACCTTGATTTCTGTCTCTGTGTGTACATGGAGTTTGCATGTTCTCCGAGTTTTCCCTGAGTGCTCCGGTTTCCTCCCACAGTCCAAAGACTAGGTTAACTGCCATTCCCAAATTGCCCATAGTGTATGAATGAGCGTTTGAGTGTGTGTATGTGTGTGTGCCCTGCAATGGGGCACCCTGTCCAGGGTGTACCCCGCCTTGTCCCATAAGTCTCCTGGGATAGACTCCAGGCCCCCCCATGACCCTAAATACAGGATAAAGTGGTATAGACAATGATTGAGGGATTGAGTGAGTGAGATATTAGGTACATCAAATGATTACTTGAAATAAAAAAAATATAAAGGTAGTGTACACTACTTCACAGATGGATCCAGGAATGAGAGAAGACTGGAGCTGTACCCAGTTACAGATTGGAGATTAGCAAGAGAACACCTGACTGTCTGAGTGTATGTACTGTGGACCTGTATGCATTGCTGATGGCATTAGCAGTTTAGTTACCAAAATCCAGTAATGTGTAGTGGCTCAGAGTTTTTAACCACAAGCCGAGTTAAATTTCACTTGCCGCATCCAGGCCTGATTACTACCAAAACTTGTTGAACTAAGAAATAGACAGACATACATACAGACAGACAGACAAACAGATAGATAGATAGATAGATAGATAGATAGACAGACAGACAGACAGACAGACACCAGGAGTTCGAATAGGAAATGTTGAGAACATTGTGAAAAGTATTTTAGTACTTGGAGAAGGACAAGGAGGAAAGTATTTGATGCTTTTTTTAATGGCGATCAGACTGGAAAAGATTTAAACTGAAGATGAGGGAGTCCAAGACTGGGTTATGCAACATAGGGCATGCCAAGCACTGGAAAACATCAAGAAGTCAAAACTCTCTCTCATCACGTCATACCCCTTCATGTTGTGTTACAGTACATCACACTCTCTACATGATGTGTCACTTTCCATTCTTTACATGTACATTATATTCTCTACATGTTCAGTTTCATTATACTCTTCACACGTTCTGTCACATTACACTCTCTACCTGTTTTGTTACATCACCAGTGCACCCTCCCGAACATTCCGAGCAGGTTTCTAAGATCAAAGCGCTGAAGGAAGAAAGTGATGAGCCAAAAAACGAGCATCATTAACCCTTCGCCGAGTCTAGAATGATCTTTATTGCTTACTTCCTTTATTCACTTGTTCCCTTCCCCGCAGCTAAAGCACTGAGCTCTGTTTGGAACGTTCCGCCCTCCTCAGTGAACATTAAACTCACTGCAGGTGGCCTTTACAATTTCTAATTCAAGATATGAGACAAGTGTTACGAGTGGGTTAACCCTTGGCATGCTAAAAACAGGGAAGGGCTATATGGCTAAACTGCTAATCAGAGCTAAAAGTTTACTGCTAACAACAGGACAGGACTGTATTGCCAATTGACTGTAGTGAACATTAGATGATAATGCTACCATGGGAGATAAAGCGGGACATAATGTGCAATTTGGACACAGGAAGCTAATACACAACATGCTCGCTAAAGTGTCTAAAGTTACAACAACACTCATATGTTGTGTATTATGCATCATGTGACTGTGCTACTGTGTAGTTGTGTTAATTGTGTTGGTTTTATTGTCCAGTGTGTATTGTATATTTGTATATATTCTGATTTTATGTACATAATCTTATGTGCACTGTTTTGGAATTAGCCAATATATATTTAGCATAGATATAATTTGGTGTCTTGTGTAGTTGTACATATTGTCTAAATGTCTGTATCGTATCATTTTGTGTATTGTGTTACTACGTGAGCTGTGTAGTAAGTAACTCCAACCAAGATTATTATTATTAAAAAAAAAAAAAGTTTCAGTCTTGAAGAACTTTTCTTCATTTCAGTCCCCCTGGACAACACTACCCATCAGCCCCTGCACACCACATGCCCCTGGTCACGGACTCTAGTTAGCAGCTGATTGTGATTGCATCTGGTTTGTGTCTAGTTCTAACTGTTTGGTTTATTTCAGTTGTTTTGCTTTTCAATTTGTTGCCTTGCATCTGTTGTGTTTCTTTTGCTCGTGGTGTGTGATACTCTAGTGTTTAGCTCTAGTTTATATTCACAGCTCCTACTCTAGTTCCTGTTTGTGTTTGTTTTGATCGTGCTTCACATTAAAGAGAAGCCTGCCCTTGCTTCATCGCCTCCTCAGATCCCTGGCATGAGATATAAAAATATTTTAACTTAAAAAAAAAAAAAAACATTCAACTTAGACTTGGTTTGACTTTAACAATATCCATGTGTGCATGTGGGTGTATATACAGTATATATATATATATATATATATATATATATATATATATATATATATAT
>JAQMYG010000010.1:18525544-18535965 GCA_030014215.1 Clariallabes teugelsi
GAGCCTGGCCGGGAATCGAACCCAGACCCTGGAGGTGCAAGGCGACAGTGCTAACCACTACACCACCGTGCCGCCTCTAATTCTAATTCTTCTTTTTTTTTTTTTTTTTTAGAGTTGCTGCTGCTTCTTAGGTTATTTATTAAAAAATACATTTGTTCATTTGCTTATTTTCCTCATCCATCAGGGCTTCATAGATAATGCTATGCAGCCTGTTCTAGTTAGCTAGCAATTTTAGCTAACACATTTCAGTGGCAGGTGCTCCTTTGTATAGCATCTCTGCTAGCTGTTTTTTTCTGTGCTGAGGTGTTTCCCTCGGACAGTGAATTAAGTGTTTAATGTCCAGTGTAAAATTTCAGAGAAAAACACTATATGGGTCATCATGAAGTTTTTCAAACTGTTCACGCTTGACAACATCCTATTTTCCTGTGCCTGCGTCTCGACAGGACATTAACACTCGACTTTCAAAGGGTGCTGACATTTACTGTGGTAAAGTAAGCAGGAAATCAAGCGAGGGTACGGTGAAAGTGCACACGCAGCATACTTAAGCTCATTGAGCAAAGGCCTCGCTTTTAAATCATGTCAAAAACAGCAACCTGTTCACTGCATAGTGGACGAATTAGCGGTTGTACAAAATACAGTATGGTGTTGGGAGGGTGTGATGTCAGGCATACAATTTGGAGCAGTTCCACAGTGTACTGTTATTAAATTATTGATTTCTATCTATCTATCTATCTATCTATCTATCTATCTATCTATCTAGATAGATAGATAGATGTATTAACATATTTACAAAGTGTTTTGCTTTTTTATTTCCCACGCACCCACCTATCTTACCATTAGCAACAACTCTTTTTCTGAGTTTCAGTTTTGTTTTGGTACATTGATTTACAGTCCTGTTCATAGTTTATGGTTTGCTTAGCTACTGTCTCTTTTCACTTCCTCCTGAGTGACAGTGGGTTTTTGTTACTTTTTTCCTGCTGCTTTGGCCCTTTGCAGTAACGTTTTTTACTAAACATCTTTTTTTTTCCTGTAGATGGTTTAGATGCTTTAAAAAGTAGTTTGCTTGCTCTTCAATGTCTACAGGTGTGTCTGTGTGTGTGCTGTACTGCACCCTGTTCTTTCACTCTTCTGTGCTGCTGCTCTCAGGGTTTGACTGTTTACAGTTGTAAAAAAGTTTTAAAGTTACGTAGTAGAAGAAGCGAGTTGCTCCGTCTGTCCGCTGTGCTTTGATAAGCTTTTCTGGTGCCAGGAGAGATTGAGTCAAACGGACATACTGTACGTTGTCTGTCAGAAAGGTCTCTGTTTATTAACTGCAAAAGGTAGAGCTTTTATATGTTTGACCAAATGCCTGTGCCTTGGACATCTGTTACATCTGTTAAGTTAGATAGGTGTCCGTCCAGAGATGAATCAGGAGGTGTTGGCTCGAGCTGGGGGTGAAAGAGACAGAGAGATAAAGAAAAAGACATAAAGAGAGAATGTGAGTGTGGGAGCGTTAGCACCTTTAAGAACAGATGCAAGAGGAGATAAGAAGATAGCAGCAGGGAAGATGTAATACGTTAATATCAGATCAATATCAGATCAATGAGGATCCTGTGGTGTGGTTGTGTTCGGGACTGACCTTCTGACTGAGTTCTGACTTGGGTGTGTCGCTGCTCTGGGTGTCGGTGAGGCCTGCTGCAGGCTCTGGATCGCCGGTGTTCTCTCCCGCTGGCTGCCCCCTCACTGCTGCTGCTGCTGAATCCTGACCAATTCAGCCATATAGCTCCGTGCGTATTTATCAGTGTGCTCACGAGGTTTATCTTTGTGAGAAACACCATCACTTATTTGGGAGGCAGAGTAGATGTTCGCACACCCTACCTGCCCTCCCACCCCTACAGTAGCAGCACCTCCTCCACCTGTACACACACCTAATGCCATGTCGGAGAGAAAGTGTCTCTCGACCAGCCTTAGAGGCCATGGTTCCCCTCTCACTCTCTCTCTCATTATAAACTTTTAAGTTTTTTGACTAATAAAAATCACTTATAAAAGTGCAGGAAAAAAATGTGTCTTTCAAAACTTGGGGAACACCAAACAAACCAGACGCTCTTCTCACACCCAGCACATTTGAGGAGAGAGAGAGAATAATAATTTGCAAAAAAAAAGTTTTTTCTCAATTTTTCTCAAAGATTGTAAGATTTCTGTTTTCTTAAAAAACAAACATAAAAAGATAATCGATTAAAACCCTTGATTTTATTAGTGCGATTGTGACTGCTACCACACTATAGTTTTACCATTTTTGCTTGGACCACAATGTAGTTTAGCAGTTGACTTTTTTCTTTTGTTTCTGAGTATATTTTACCCCTAAAAGACTGTAGTCTGGAGCACTCTGCAAAAGCATGAAATATGGTCTCTTTCTGCGCACCAAAAGGACATCCTTGGTTTATGTTAGGATAGAGACATGAGGTAAAAGCATTGACCACTAAAATACCATCTACAATTCTCCACGGTAAGTCTTCATATATTTTAGCTAATGGTGGTGTGCACAGTGATCTCCATCGTGGCTGTTCTTCCTCAGGTAATCTGAGGACAGAAAGCCACTGTGTATCAACTTTTCCATGTAAAAACTTTTTATTAAAATCTTTAACACAAGCTTTAAAATGTTTTTTTTTTCCCCCTAAGAGAGTGTAGAAGTTCATGTTTTCAAGATTTTTGCAGTTTAAAAAAGACCAGTGTGTTCTTCCACGTTTGGAGAGAGTGTGAGCTCAGGGAAAGGGTCTTCTTCATATGGTTCTTATGTTCCCTCACAGTACTCTCTAAGCATGTCTCTCTCTTCTTGTGTGAAAAGACTTTTCCACTTTTCCTGTTGTTGTGCTAAGATCCTCCTCAATTTCAAATCAAGCTTTTCCCCTGCTTGTTTTATTTTTTCTAGGTTTTCACCAGTTAGATCTACTAGGTGCCCCAGGTTATTCATGCCAGAATGAATTAGAGTTCCAGAGAGAGAATTGTTTGCAATGTCCAGGCGTGCTCCATGGGTTATATCATTGGCATGCTTCCTTTAGAAGCCAGTATACTGATATTGTGTTTGAAGGTCTCTGCATTCTAAAAAGCTTTGAAAGACCCAGTCTCTTTGGGTCCATTAGGAAAAGTCTTCTGTCCATTTTTAGGTTTCCAAGATTCTTTAAAATTGCGCTAGATATTGCATTCCAGCTAAAACAAGTTGGGCTGCCCAGGTATTTTCGTAAAAGGTATAGGCGAAAGGGCAACGATTCTGTTCTGCAGATGCACTAATCCTTGTCTCCTCCCTTCTTTGGGTAAATATAAAACACTCAATGGCAGCCAGTGGAGTTTTTCCCAGAAAAAAAATCAACTAAAATTGACTGGATTTTTGTTATTTTTTTATTTATTTTTATAGAACTTTATTAATCCCAGAGGGAAATTGCTCAATTTTCGCATACCCCAATTAGGAAACTGGGGTCAGAGCGCAGGGTCAGCCAGCTTACAGCGCCCCTGGAGCAGATAGGGTTAAGGGCCTTGCTCAAGGGCTCAACCGTGGCAACTTGGCGATGCTGGGGTTCGAACCCCCGCCCTTCCGATCAGTAACCCAGTAACCCACAGCCTTAACCGATTGAGCCACCAATGCCCCCCCAAGTTATCAGCTCTACTGGAGGATCGACACAAGTTACCTTGTGCCACAAAGTGGAGGCCACCAAGTTGTTTATGATAATTATGCATCCTCTGTAGGACATTTTTGGAGTTAGCCATTTCCACTTGGATCCTTCCCAATTGTTTTGTGTAAAAGTGATATCTACTAGGTACACTGCTAAGTATTTGAATCCACTTCTTGCCCATACGAGTCTTTTTGAGAGTGTTAGTATATTTTTGGACCATTACTGGATTAGTCATCCTTCAGTCCTTCAGCACCTTTATTGTTGCATCTATGTCTCTTTGTTTATTTTGTATTAAAATTATATCAGTGGCATAGGCTGATACACAAAGAGTTTCTTTTCAGATCATGATTGCATTAAGTTCAGTTCTGCAAAGTTCTGTAAAGCACTCCTGACAGGCCCCCTGTGTATTTTAAAAGGAGAACTCAAGCCACCATTAACTTTAGCACACTCTCAATGTCATTGTATAAAACTTTTATTTTCTTAATAAAATCAGGACTAAAACGGAATGCTTCAAGAGCATTCAGTAAGTATTGTTGTTCTACCCGGTCAAACACTTTTACTTGGTCCAAGGAAATCAGATCTACATTTAGCCAATATTATTTAAAAAATGTCTCGGACAAAGGAGATATTATCAAATATAGATTTCCCAGGTTTGATGGGAATATTATCAAATATAGATTTCCCAGGTTTGATGGGTATGTTTGATTGGTGTGTTTGATAATTTTTTTAACCTTGCTGCAAATACCTTTGATAGTAATTCCTCCTTGTAAATTACTTACTGACTGGACTTTTGTGACATTGAGGGTCTGCTTTTAACATAAATACTTGATCTGGATTTTACCAGTTATTTTATTTTTTCCAATAAAAGGTAAAATTGTCTCTAAAAGTTGGTTATCTAGTAATGTTGTATTAAAGATCCAGTATGCGCTCTTGGGTTTAAAATGATCAGAGAATCTGACATGGTTGATATGACAACTCTTAATGATGTTTAGTTGGTGTTTAAAAACATAAAACCTGTCTAGCTGTGCGAGAGATGGTATTATTACTTATATGAGCTCATGTTGATTGTTTTTCTGAGATACTGTATGTAGTAACATCCAGGTGTCGCACAGCTGATAGTAATTCTTGGAGGCATCTTCGGGAGGGCATATAAGGTTCTTTATCGTTACGGTCAATGTCTGCAGTGTTGCAGTTAAAATCCACCCACAAATAAAAAATTATCAGAATTACAGGATTCTAAAATCTCGCACAGCTTGTCTAAAAAAGTCTCTCTACAGGTAAATATGGCGCACATACTCAAATGAAGACGAAAATGTACTTTTCAAAATGTGCTCTAAATTTTAATAATCTACCTTTGATAATTTTTCTACTTTATAGGATATTGGGGTAAAACTTTTAGAGCATAGAAATGCCACTCCTCAACTAGTGGAGGTGAGGTGACTTAAAACAGGTGTTTCATTCCACTCATATCCCCAATCTGTCGCATTTTTGTTGTCACTGTGTGTTTCTTGTAGAAGAAGTATATCTATTTTTTCTGTTTTAACATATTATAAAGTACAGCTCTCTTTTTGCTATCTCTTGACCCATTGATGTTTAGGGAGGGCACACAAATGTCTCCCATAATGAAGTTTCCATTAACACATTCCTATTATCTCCTTCCATCAGTGGGTCTACGTCACTTTATAATATAATATAATATTAACTATAATATTAACTATTAACAGTACAACAAACTAGGATGTGTGCACTCCACCCAGATATGATGCAATTTTAAACAAATAAATATCTATAAGAAATGAATGGTGTTTGTGTGTTATTGTTGAATTAAAATAAATATCAAAGCAATTAAACAAAATACTAAATAAAGAATAATAAGTGAGGAGTGAATGTGTCTGTGCACATGTTTATATGTAGACCCGCATACTGCGTAAAAGCTTGTACATATTACTCCACAATGTACCAATGGGTTATTCTGCTGATGGTCTCCTTCATCCTTTGGAGCCACTGCAAAGCCTTGTGATCTGTCTCTAGGGTGAATTCGCTTCCCAAAAGATAGTATCTCAAAGAGTCTAAAGCCCACTTCACAGCCAAACATTCTTTTTCCACAACAGAATAACAAACTTCTCTGGGAAAGAGCTTGCGGCTAAGGAAAAATAATGGGGTGACTAGCACCAGGAGGATCTTGTAGTAATACAGCTCCTAGGCCCCGGTCAGAAGCATCTGTTTGGAGGGTGAAAGGTTGATTAAAGTCAGTAGTAACAGTGAATTCTCACTCACGGCAGTTCGGAAGTCTTGAAAGGCCGCTGTTGCAGGTGTTTCTCCCATGAGTCACTGTAAATTACAATGTCTTCTAGATGAGCGGCCACAAAAGTTAGCCCTTGGTCCATGAGTCTTTGGAAACTGGCAGGTGCCCCATGTAGCCCAAAGGGAAGAACCTGAAAATGAAATAACACCCAAGGGGTCTTGAATGCTGTTAGCTCTCGGGACTGACAGGTCAAAGGGATTTGCCAATAAACTTTTGATAGGTCAACAGTTGACAGAAACTTAGAGTGACCCAAGAGATTAGTAAGGTCATCTATCCGAGGAGTTGGATAAGCATCAAACTTTGTGACTGAGTTGAGGTAACTGTATTCAATACAAAATCTGATTCTGTGGTCCTATTTAGGGACAAAGACCATATGGTGGCACCCTTCACTTTTAGATGGCTCTATAATGCCTTGCTGCAACATCAAGTCGACTTCCTCCTTTAGCAACTCTTGGAGCCATTTGGGGACCCGGTATCTTATTCTTCTTACAACAGCATCAGGTTTCAACACAATATCATGTTCTATTAGAGTGGTTCACCCAGAATATTCTGAAAAAAACTTCAGGCAAGCAAAGAGACCTGACCTCAAGCTGACGCTGTAATGATAGATGATTCAGGCTGAAGTCTCCCAGAACAGGCTGGGGCAAGTATTGGTCATCCACTTTCTCTTCTTCATCCACCTTCCTAATCACTTTGTGATCCTTTCTGGTCAAAGGACCCACCATTTACGGAGGTTAATATGTATTATCCGTGTAGGGCAACCCTGGCCTGACATTGCAATCTTGTATGTTGTAGGCCCAAGTTTCCTTTTACCTTCAAATGGGCCCTGCCATTTTGGCAACAGTTTGCTTTCGTTGGCAACATCACCAACACCTTTTGACCAGGTTCAAAACTTCGCTCACAGGCAGATTTATCATATGAGGTTTTCTGGTGGGTTTGGGCTCATGCCAGGTGAGATTGGATCAGCGTGGTCATCTTGTCCAAGCGTTCTTGCATCTGTATCACATAAGATACTATATTCAAAGGTTCATTCATTTTCCAGTCCCCCTCCCATATCTCTCGAAGTAGAGAAAGAGGTCCTCTTACCTCACGTCCATATAACAGTTCAATGGGCAAAAACTCAGTAGATAATTGTGGCACCTCCCTGTATGTAACCAAAAGATAAGGGAGCCATTGGTCCCAATCTTTACCTGTGTCACAGACGAATTTATGCGTTTGTGAAACAGGTAAAGTGAAGCATTTGTTTGAGGGCCTGATTAAATCTTCCGATTAAGTCAATCTGTCTGAGGAGTGGTCCCCAGACTCCTAATGCCCAACAATCTGTACACCTGCTTTAAATGTCTAAATAAAGTCAGTTCCTTGATCAGTCAGAATCTCACAAGGGAACCCAACTATAGAGAATAGTTATATTAGACAGATGGCCACATACTTTGCCTTGATGGATTTCAATGGGAACACTTCTGGATATCACGTAGCATAGTCAGGTAAAACAAGCAAAAATCTATTATCTGAACGATTTCATTCCACAGGGCCAACAATATTCATCCTCAGCCTTTCAAAAGGAGTGCCTATAATTGGAAGAGTTTGGAGAGGGACACGACAAGGACCTTGCACAGAGACTTTCTGACATTCTGGGCAGCTTCTACAGTATTGGGTTACCTTTGTCTTCATGCCAGGCCAATGAAAATACCTTTGAATCCTGGCAATGGTTTTACCTTTCCCTAGGTGGCCAGCCCAGGGAATCGAATGTCATAGAATGAGAATGACTTCGTGGACAGACTGTGGTACCACCAACTGTGTCATCGACCCAAAACAACGGTAGAGTATTTCTTGTTGCAGAAAGAAAAATCTTTGCCCGGTCATGGAGAGTGGCAAGACGGGCATCTTCCCGTTGTAATTGAGCCATATTACTGGGCAACTGAATCTTTGGGAAAAAGTCAGGCAAAGATTCAGCTGGTGGTCTAGAAGCATTATATTTAATCTTCTCCCACCTTTTCTGTCGATGAGACTTCTTCAGCTTTGCGGAATCAGAGGTCTCTATATCTACATCAAAAAGGCCACTCAGTAACTGTTTCCTTTCCTCTGGTTTGTTTGCTTCAGCTCCGGTGATTACCAAATTACAATGTAGACCCTGCCTGCAACAAGTCCCAAAGCACTGACAGGTCATGACACAAAACCACAGGAAATGGTAGGTTGTCCGCTTCACCCACATCTAAGTACAGTGGAACCTTAGATTACGAGCATAATTTGTTCCGGAAGCGGGCTCATATTCCAAAACACTCGTAAACCAAATTTTCCCATAGGAAATAAGGGAAACTCAAATTATCTGTTCCAAAGCCCAAAAAAATAAATACATAAGAATAATTAACACAAAATATTAAGTAAAAATAAAACAAATTAACCTGCACTTTAGCTTTTAAAAGAAGTAAAATAAATCCCGACAGATAAGTGTTTCCGTTTGTTTTCCGTGTATGTGTGTGTGTATGTGTGTGAATCTAAAGCAAGCTCCCCTCTCCCTCTTCTCATCTTACACAGTTACCCTTCCTCCACTCTTTTCACACACACACACACAAGCGCACACAACAGAAACACTTTTATCATAAAAATAAACAAGAAATCTCTCTAATGACACTCAATTGAGCGACACCCTAACGGAATCCCTGCTGTAGAGTAAAATTAAAGCAAGTTAACCTGCACTTTACCTTTGAAAAGATTTGTGTAGAGCAGAGAGAAAGAGTGTGTGTATGTGTGTCTGTGTGGCTGTGAAGGCGAAAGTAGGAGGTCTATGTATGTGCTGCACAGTATCCAATGACACTCGCACACACAGACACAAAGAGCAGGCTGAGCCCTGAGCAGAGAGAGAAAATTGATTTTTAACCTCTCTAATGAGACTTTACACGCGCACTGTACACACACGCATACAGACACAAAATAAAATGTTTTACGCACATACATGGTCACAGTGTTATAGTAAACAGTACATGCGTGCATGGATGTTGATTATACCAGTAAGAGACGTGCACTAAGACCCAGCAGGGTAGATGATTACCCACAATTCCGCAGCACAAGAGAGGGAAAAACCGTTGGCTCAGTTGTGATCACGTAATGCTCGGCCTCAAAACAAGAAGCGCATGTGTGATACTTGATACTTGGTACTCGTAAACCAAGACTTGTTCTTTTTCCAAGTCAAAATTTATTAAAAATCTTTGCTCGTCTTGCGGAACAACCACATTGCAAACTGCGTTACTCGTTAACTGTAGTAAGTTTGTCCCTTTATCTTAATGTACACAGTTCTTTGGGGCTCTGAAGTGGTTCCACCTTCAGAGAACGAAACATTTCTCGGTTGATGCCATAGAAATGAATCATCCACATATGAATATAAGCATATCTGACCCTACCAGTCAAGAGAGGGATGAGATGAAATGTGCAATCTTCCTTCGGAAACTGGCAAGCTACTGCAATTCTCTCAAAGGTAATTAAAAAATGTTCAATGTCATCATTTTCAGACAACTTCTCAAGTTTAGGGTCTTTAAATTGACACTGGCCTGTAGATCGGATTTCAGAGGGGTCCGTCCTTTAAGTAGACGACTGAGACTGTGGGCACCTCCTCATCATTATCTGGACTTTCTGAGGGGTCTCCAGTAGTCAGCAATGGATCAGGTGTTGGAGATGTGCGAGCCTGTACTTCCAGCTGCAACAGACTAAACTGGTGCTGTAAAACTTTGAAACAACACTCCTGCTAGGCATACTCTTGAATCCTCTGGGCTTCCATGGCATCCATTTTTGCCATATGAGCTCGGAACAAACCATTCAAGTCAGTAAGTGTCGGCTCCCTACTTTCATCCTCCGGCTCACCAACCATTTTCACTTCCTGCGCTCCATCCTCAGCCAGCTCTTTCTAACTTTCTAAGATTGCAACTGCCTTCCTTCCTGCCCGACTCATGGCTCATGGGTTAGAAGAAAAAAAGAGGGGGAAAAATAGGTTGAAGCATCTATGCCCCCTGCTGAGAATCCCACTTCAGACATCACTTTTGAGGGCCCTTGCAGCCCCCAAAAATGAGGGGACGAAAACTAGCTTTCACAGAAATTTTAATTTCAAAAACAACATTCAAAAGTTCAAATTAAATAAACTACACAAAAGAAAGGTCAACAGAATCAAAGTTAAATCCAAACTAGCAAACTTAGAAGAACTTAACTGAATTAAACAGACCCCAAAGAAAAGGACTTAAAACAAACAAACCAGACCGTTATCTCCTAAACAAGACAATGGGGAAACATTTATAGGGATGGACCGATCCATTTCTAAACACAAGGGAAAAACACAAGATCACAGAACATCAAGAAAACCATAACAAACCAACTAACAGGGGAATTTAATTAACTAATATAAATTAAACAGGTATTGGAAAATGAAGGACAGGAAAAATTGGAAAGATTGGAAAAAGAAAGAATCAAAGCCATATATACAT
>JAQMYG010000010.1:18615133-18629009 GCA_030014215.1 Clariallabes teugelsi
TTTTCTCTCTCTTGTGCTGCGGAATTGTGGGTAATCGTCTCCCCTGCTGGGTCTTAGTGCTCGTCTCTCACTGGTATCCTCACTCTCACTCATCCGTGCATGTGTACTGTTTACTATAACACTGTGACCACGTGTGTGTAAAACATATTTTATTATGTGTCTGTATGCGTGTGTGTACAGCGCGCGTGTAAAGAAAAGCAAGTCTCATTAGAGAGGTTAAAGATCCATTTTCTCTCTCTGTATTAGCCTGCTCTTTGTCTGTGTGCGCAGCAATAATTGTATTATTCCCAATTTATATGGGCGTTGCCATATATGGGAATAATGACACGCACCTTCCTATATATATATGGCCTCTCTGGTGTGAGTGACACACGGCGCCTGCACACACGGCTGAACTCTGCTCCCTGTCAAGCTCAGAGGGGGGATTAATGCACTTAAAGGGATTCCCTGCTGTTTAACCTGGATGTAAACATTGATCTAGAGTCGTGTTTTTCTTTTTTTTCTTTTTCTTTTTTCTTTTTATTAATAATATATCAGGATTATGTTTGCAAAGGGAGAACCCTGGAGTGTAACCATCGTTCCTGATCAGCAGCACTCTTAACGCAGTCAGTGTGCACTTCCCCAGGTCAGTCTGATGGGGGTGCTGTGGTTATTCAGACACGGCTTTATGGGGCTTTTCACCTTAGCGCGTGTCTCATTTCAGCTTTCACCACATGATCACCAGCATGAGGAGACAGAGACGTGTATGCATCACTGCAGATGATGTCACAGTGCTGAAATAATGATCAGAATGATTTGTTTATATATTTATCTAGCCGTGTTTTTTTGCTTTTGTTAGGAAAGTATGATTATGTTTATGAAGTTAATTATGTAGGCAGGGTATATCGAAAACAGTGTCTTTCTCAATATCTATCTGTTTCTCTCTACTTGTCTCTTTCTGTTTACCTATTGAGTTAGCCATCAGCTACAGTGTGTATATATTCGTCTCCCAGTGTCTCCTTATATAGTTTATTCATGTGATGCGTATACATATACACACATGAGTTGTTAGTGCCAAAGAGGGACTTATAATTTTGCTGAATAGTTATGAACTGTGTAAAAACTCCCTTTATATCTCCATGTAATCTCCTGCTACACTAAAGCACGTATCCCAGCGCACTTATCACCAGTGCTTGTTTACCATCATGGTAGTCTCAATCAAGTTTTCTCAGTAGACCGGAGCCATGATCAGACTGCCTGTTCCAAGTCTGAAACACTGGCCTCCCAGGAACTCCTTTCATGCCTCAAACTTGCAGAAATGGCTTGGATCGAGGTCAGAACTGGAGGATGTGGAAGTAACTCCCAGCCAAGTTCCTGTAATGTGCGAGGTTTTCTCTTCCGCAAGTCCTCATGAACGACTGCAGTGAGCTCTGAGCCACCACGGCCTGGGATCGTCATTCCTGGACGTACAGCCTTTTCTAAAATTATTGCACCAGTCAAATGTTTTACTGCCGCCGAGAGTCTCATCCACTGTACTGTGCTTGACGTCTTCTGTAATTGACAATCAGTTTTGTGCCTTCGTTCACCGGAAAGTCCCGTTTTGACTTAAATGCCTGTTGTACTAACTGTATATCAGCATCATGAAGTCTTCCATTGCATAACCTTGAGGTTTACCTCAATCATTTTTTTTATTTAAAGGGAAAAAAAAAAAACTTTGATGATAAAACGTAACCACTAGATTTGGAACAAAAACTGTGTGTATGTGTGGACGGGAGCATGAGTGTGTGTATGTGAGAGACAAAAAGAGAGAGAGAATATTCCATATTGGTAGATCACTCAATTCAATTTCTATTCAGACATTTATTTAAATTCTGAGGCAGAATTGTATTTATTACACAGCGACGTGGAACAGAAATGAGAAAAAAAAAAAAAGTCACCAACTACACTGACAGAATAAAGAAGTAATACAATGATCAAATAAGCCATTTGTGTGTTATCAGTTCAACACACACGCAGATGCACCATGGTGCGCCCCCACACACACACACACGCACGTTTGTGTTGCGCATGCAAAACATCAGACTCAAATTAAATCCAGACACTTTGACCTGCAGACATGAGGGCACAGCTGAGGGCTGTCCACCACACACACACACACACACACACACACACACACACACACACACACACACACACACACACACACACACACACACACTGTATTTGTGTGTCTTTCCAATTGAATGTGTTGCTGCTGGAATATTAACACATTAACTCCACTATAATAATAAGAATCTCCAAGCTGTCTGGCTGAAGAGGACACAGTCACAAGGATGAACTAAAACGAGCAAGGGAGCAAAAGAGCATGAGATGGATGAGCGAAGTAGATCAGGAAGCAACAAGACGGGTGCTGGGTTAAAGTTCATGCAATAAATGGTGAAAAGGTGATGAGGTGAAGATAATCGGGATAGCAAAGGGATGCAGGGATAAGGGAGCGCTGCGAGAAGTCAAGGGGATGAGGCAGTGAGGAGACAAAAAAGCAGACAAATGTGCAAGGAGGGGACGAAGGAGTGAAACAACAGAAAAGGAAATGGATCAAGGGAGCATGGAGCAGCAAAACAAGGGGACAAGGAGGAGTGGGAGGGAAAACAGAGCAAGGAGATTTCAAGGAAGCAAGGGAAATAAACAGATATTTAAGGGGATAAAGGACAATGAAGGATGGATCGAGGATGAGGGTGGATGATGGAGTAAGGGAACAAGGGTAACAGTATTTGACAAGCGTTTCTGTCCATGCATGGCAGCATCTCAAACTGCAGGAAAATACGCCACTATAGCCAGTTCTCCTTTGTTCTACCATAATGATGCGTTTTATATATATTTACAATATTCCTAAGGAGTCAAATTATTGCGTTGCATCAAGCGAAGGCAACAACTAAGACGATTTGAAATGACTGGAAATGGGTTAAGAGCTCTGCAACATCTGGAATGAGATTGAGCCTAGTCCAGAGCGATGGGCGTATTAGGGTAAGAAGAGAAGCGCAGGGAGCCATGCACCCATCATGCATAGTGTCCACTGTATACAAGCTCGGTCAGGTCTAGGATCAGCAACGTCACCTGAATGTTATCACATCTATGGAGGTTTTCTTCCCTGATGGCACGGAGCGTATTCCAGGACTCGGTTGTGAACGAGTGGTTCTGGGAGCATGAGGAATCATTTTCACACCACATTGTGTTGCTGTATTAAAAGCTAAATGTGATTTAATGGAATCTTGCCAGGCAGTGTATTAACTTCTGATGGTGTACAGTTTTTTTTTTTTTTTTTTTTTACCCATTCTGCTGTATGACTGTGTGATTTGGGACACTCTTGTCTTGATGGATAGAATACACCTTTAGTGAAAAACTTTGAGTGGAAACCCACCCTGTAGGCAGAGTAGAATTCTTACAAGAGTGTGTGTGTGTGTGTGTTTATTTTAGATTCAGTAGTCCATGTGTGTGTGTGTGTGTTTAGGGTTCCTATGTAGGTTTTCTAGGCTTTTCCCTTGTTTATTAGGGTTAATGCGTTCCTGCACCCTGCTCGTCCTCCAGAGTGTAAAGATGAATGAGCACTGCGCCTCTGGATTAGGACACAGCAGCTGAAGGTGTATGTGTGTGTGTGTGTTTGGGGTGTGTTTTCTCTGTGAATCAATGAGACTGCAGCTGCCGGTTTGTATCCAATGTCCTGGGTATGACCCTTTGGACCTGTCTCTCTCTCTCCTTTTTTAAAAAAAAAAAATTGGCTCTCTTTCCATATGACAGACAGATAGACAGACCGAGAGATAGACACATAGTCAGATGGAAAGAAAGAAAAGCAATAAACAAAAATAAATAAAGAAGATGGCAGAAGAGCATAAGGAAGCAGAAATGAAAAAAGGGTCGCATTGCCGCGGATGTGTTATAGAAACCCTGGCAGTGGGACTGAATATGGCGAGGTCAGTGCAGCGCCCTGGCCATGGTTCACCATCAGATGTCGTCGTTCTAATTTGATCAGTGTGTCTTGGTGAACCCAGTTCATCTGCCTTTCCTGGAGAGGGCAGATGTTTGATGGTTTAAGTTTGAGAAATTTCCCAAAGCATATTATGTGAAGGTGCAGGCAGTGGGGAAGTCAAGAGAACATGTAGAAAACAAAGATGTAGATGTTCAGATAGATTGATAAAGTAGTCAGGACTAGATTTAACCTTGAACCGTTAAAGACATCAGAGTTTAATGAAACAGAATTATGAATGAGTACCTCTAGAGAACCCCTCAGCACAGAAACCTTCTCTCAGAGCTTCGCCTTTGGCTGTGTCTTGGATCCCTCCTTCTTCTTTGTTTTCTGAGTTGCCTCATGTTCCTCAGGTAGACGTTCATCCCTGGCACCCAGGCATATGGTGTGGAGGAAGGTACTTGAAGCGCAAGCTCTTGGCACAGTTTCATCACCGCTGGGTATTCATTATGCCGTAAGTCTTCAGTGATTTCAGCACTGGCTGCTCGAATGGCATAATAAGCTCTCAAGACATAGACAAGTCCTGCATTCATCAGAAGAAAAGAGACGACAGTATAGTGTTGGATCAAAAGGGCTGTGCTTCATAACCCTGGAGTTATGGACCCGAACCAGGAAAGGCAAGAAAACTATCCAAAAAAACCTGTTCTGGTGGTCTCCAATAGCTTGGAGCTTACTAGATGTTCTCTTTTGCCCAGTCTTCTCCTATGAGGTGGATATGTTGTTAGAGAGCTAACAGATGGAGAGTACCAAGACACGAGGTAGAGCGTTAACACTCACTGTCTTTCACTTGTCAGAACGCAAACATTTGAAGGCTACTGCTTACACGTCGAAACTGTAATTTAGCGTTGAGCATGTCGGGGGTGTGTGAGTCATTTGGCTGTGTGATTTTCTTCAGTAAATCAGCGAGCTGCGGTAACGCAGCAGGTTAATTTAGCTTGCGTTCTCGCTGACGAGCTAACAGCTGTTTGTCTGTGATCTCCACCTCCACCGTGCAAGAACGTTAGCTCATTAAACTTGCACATGGTGAGACGCACACACGCACATTTATGCAGTGTCCTTTTTGTCTGTTTATTCCTTTATTTAAGAACAGTAGAAGGTGGGTCTCTCGCTCTCTCACACGCTGCCCTTTGTGTGACGGCCGAGATGAACGAGATGCTCGGCTCAAAGTTCAGAGCTCTCACACACACACACACACCTACAATGGACGATTAAGAAAAAGGAAAAAAAAAGAAAGGAAAAGGACTGAGCAGAAAATCAGCTTGAATTATAAGCGAGAGAATAGCAAATGATGGCAAAAGTATTGGCACCCAATACTGAATAGCTCAATAACTGTATAAGAAACATTGCTATAGGAAGTAAGAAGGAAGACAACAGACATCCAAATGACCATTGTTTTAAAATGTTGTCCAATGTGGTTACCAAATTGTAAAAACGAGCTATATATTCACAACAGCAGGCTCTTCATTTAAGACCTACGTAAGGTTATATTTGGAAGGAAAATTTGAACATTTAATGTTTAATAAAATGCCAGTGATGTTTTGTGACCCTCGTGAAGATTAATGGCATAATTATTTCCAGGACCATGGTATATAAACCTAATCCCTGTTTACCTCTGCCAGGAGGTTAAAGCTTAAGGCATATCTGTAGATCAAGACTCCAAATGGAGTGTATTGCAGCAAAGATTTCATTCTCTTAAAGGTGAATGAAAAATTTAGAGAACAGGTTGATACATTGGGGGGGGGGGGAAAGGTAAATAAAGGAAAAATATCAGTAAGTAAATAAATAAATCATTCTCATGAAGGTTGGCAATAATTCTGGAGTGGACTTTAAATAGACTAGTAGAGTACTGTACAATAGGCATATTATAAATGTACAATGTGATAAAGATGGATTATAGCTGCTGTATGAAATCTGCAGTCCTCCTTAACCCACAGTTCAAAAAGTGCAGATATATGTCTTTTTTTTTTTTATGAAGGTGTATGTTCAGTATCTCACTCCTCCCTGTGCACCGCACTCTAAAACGTTCCGCTCTTCTGTTCTGTCCCCAAGAGGATGTTTAATTAGAGCCGTCCTGGTTCGAGTCCAGCGTGAGGAACTGCCGCTCGGCTTCATTAGCTCTGGGCTGAGCTAGCCAGTGGAAAATTACAGCCTCTTTTTAATGTATGCACTCTGAATGCTAATCGGCTCACTTCACCTAGGTGTAGTGCACATGAAAAACCTCAAGGAACCCAGCGAAAATAATAAAAACAACAGACATTAATATAGAAAAGACATTTGTTTAAAGGACGAAAGTGGAAAAATGGCTGTACAGATAAAGAGAACCATCTGGAAAGGTTGTGTCTTAAATCGCATGTCGCTGCCTCTAAATAGTGTTTTGACACACTAACCCAAGCTAGCCGGCGGAAAATTACATCTGGTTTTTAACGGACGTGTTCTGAATGCTAATCGTCTCACTTCACCTGGGCTAACCAAGTTCATAAAGCGCACTGGGGCAAGAAAAAGTGTTATAAGTCCCCCTCATCAGCAAATTACACCTTCTGGTCCCAGCAGATGTTCTCTAAAAAGTATGTGAGGTAAAAGTACACTTTGTTTTAGGGCCACTACTTTCAGCTTTGACTGCAAGTTTGACGTGTAGTTGTATCCAAGAATAAGTTAATATATGTATATGTGGCCCCCATTGCTGAAAGAAAAACCTGAAATATGGAAGCCATCATGCTGAGGTTCCCCTCTTGAGATATCTACTTCAGTATTCAGTAGCTGCTTGATTGTGAATCTTTCTGCCTTCGTTAAGTAAAGAAGCAGCTCACCTCGGTTGAGGTCAGGTGACTGACTTGGCCCTTTCCATCTCTTTACCTTAGGAAGCTCTTGGGTTGCTTTAATGGTATGTTTTTTTTGGTCCATTATCAATCTGTACTGTGAAGCGCTGTCAGTTTTGCACCCTTGGACTAAATCTGAGCAGATTCATCCTGCTGCTTTTATCAACAGTCCCAACCTCAGTTCTATGCTGAGTTCTATAGTGCATTTCGTCTTCTTAAGAATGCTCTAAACATTTGATTTGGCGCTCGTTAATTGTCTTTAATCTCACTGATAGACCTCTTTGGGCTGCATATTGAAAATTCCCATGAACACCGGAGTACAAATCCAACACTTTTAGTCAACTTCAGACCTTTTATCCCTTTAAATTGTCAATAATGAGGGAACAGGCCTCATATTTCCATGAAACATAAATTGTGTTGTGTCCAAATACCTGTGGAGCTAGTTGTATGAAGCAATAATAGTAGCAAAGTTGTATCAGTTGTCTCCTGTAAGTGTTGTGCCTCTTTAAAGGGTCATATCCATTACAAGGTTTGTCTTGTATCCACTGAAAGAGTTGCCTCCCCAGTAAGAACTTTACCCCTTTAAGAGTTGTCTTTACACTAAGTGCGGCATGTCCTGTAAAAGTCATCTCACCTATAAAGTTTATGCTCCCTATGAGGTTTGAATCTCCTTAAAGGTCATGTGCTTTATTGGCCAACGTTCCCATAAGACTTGTTTTATCTGCTGTAAATCTTTTTGGGTATCCATCAAAGTATGGATAATTGAAGAATCAGGTGCCCAAGTTCTGCTCACCTAAAGACAACCTGGGTGTTCATGTTTTGTAAAAGAAAAATCGGACACAGACAGTTTCTAGACTTGTATGTGCAAAGGACCCATTGACATACAAACAATGCCCAAGGCTAGGCTAAGGGAATAAAAAGACAAGGAGGATAACCTGAGCAAGGACATAAAAGGAACAGAAACGTATACATTGTGCCACAGTTGTGTTTCCCATTCAAGTTATAGGCCTTTATATAAGCTGTGTAAAGTTTGAGTCCCTTTAAGGAGCCTTGTAGCCTTTATAAGCCTTGTGTCTCCCATGTCACTTAGTTTTAGCATGTTTTCTGTACAACGTTTTCCATTTTTGCAATACTATTGTCCTTTGTGGTCCAGTGAGCTTAATTAATGCTGAGATCAATACAGTCATTAGCCGTTATAGCTACCTAGCTTGTATCCAGTGTATCTGTGAAGTAACTAACTGACACTACAGAGGTTAGTAAAACTGCTGTTAAGATAAATGCCTAGCTGTTATTCCTGTGGATTGTTAGCTTGAAGAAGAACATTGCTACTGAAATGTAAAGTTAAGTTGATCCGACATACCAGGGCAAAAGTGTTGACGTTAGCAAATCAGGCAGCGAGGAATAAGATCCAGTAAAGCACAGACGCAAAACTGCCCAGAGCACCAGACTGCTTAAACCTAGGATATTTCCCAGTTCTTGGACACCACTGGCTTGTTCCTTTTTTTTTTTTTTTTTTTCCATACAGGTGGTTGTTTGATTGTGTGCCTTTGTTGAGTGTCACAGGTTGGTGGAGTTGATTTACCATCTCTTTATTCTTGAAAGGTCACACAGCAGGCTTTCAGGGAACATCATCTTGTGATCTCGGAGAGGGTGGAGAAATGTTTGGACACGCTCGGCGACGCTTGTGTTTGATCTCCTGGCGATCTGAAACTCTGATACTGAAGAGCGTGAGCCATCTGAGGTCGAAGCTAAAAACCTCTTAGAACAATTAACCCTGTGAACTGAAGCTTTAAAAGCCAAGTTGAAGGTGTAGAGATGGAGTGCGAGTCTGTAACTTGCCTAGCATTATCGTTATTATGATAATCATGAAAAATATAGCAAAGAAGCACAGAGACAGAGACAATTACAGCTTTTAATTTTTTTCCCCCCTCTTTTTTGTGCTGAAGTGTGCGAAGTGGTTATCTTGGGAGACTAGGGAGACTTTATTCTCAAGTGAGAGTGGAACTGTAGGTTTTTAACTTTATACA
Organism: Clariallabes teugelsi; assembly: GCA_030014215.1. Classification (NCBI taxonomy): domain Eukaryota; kingdom Metazoa; phylum Chordata; class Actinopteri; order Siluriformes; family Clariidae; genus Clariallabes; species Clariallabes teugelsi. The sequence goes on from JAQMYG010000010.1 coordinate 18,623,977, forward strand.
ATTTCAACCATTCCAGATTGACTGGTGGAATGTTTTCTATATATACACACACATCTGACTTCCACCTGTTATGAAAAATATAGAAGTCTTTATTGGGCAGCGCTGGCATAAATTTGAATAAACGTGGAGGTGGCGGGGATCAAATGCATAACATAGTAAGTAGTGTGTGTGGGGAAAAACAGGCAGTGTTTCCACGGTGGTGAAGAGGGCAAGTCGTTCGCTTCTCAGGGAGGCTCATCTCATCACGTTTCCATGGTGACATCATGGCTTTTGGATGCTGGTCATTACGTGGCAATTGGATTTATGACAGTTTATATCTTTAATGTCTTAAACACGGAATTTATTTATTTTTTTTGTTCTCTGTCACGAGTTAGTGTTAAGGTTAATCTTAACACGCTCTAGCTACGTTCGATAATGTTTATGTGACTATCTAGTGAATAGGATGTGTGGTTTGGGATACGTCCAAAGTGATAGGGCAGTGAGCTGTAAAACTGATTCTGAGGCAGATCTTAGTGTGGGCAATATGTCAGAGCTAGACATGAGGGATCTACTGAGATGCAAGCTCATTCAAGAGGCCTGCATGTTGCAGTTTTTGTCTTTTGCCTGATGGTGGCAGCAGACTATGGTAACACGGTTAGCGTACTTGCCAGAGCTCTGGCCCCCCCTGCGCCCCCCCCCCCCCCCCTCTCTGATTACACCTGCAAGGTAATTTACAAAATTATATCATGGCTACAGATAAAAGTGCAAAATGAATAGCGATTTTGAAAGCGCAGGAAAGAACAGTACGTTTTCATCTTGATCTATAGCTAACGCATGAGGTCAAAGACTGTTCTGGTAATTAAGGAGTTTAATAACAATAATAAATTATGCAATAATCATGGGCAAAGTGAAAACATAAAGTATTCAGAAGAGGAAAGAACATCACGATTTAATCAACATGGTCATCAATCTACTGTGGATGTTTCTCAAACTCCACACCTTATTCTTTGTGTAGAATGCAGAAACCTCATCAGTTCACTGTGAACGTGTCCCAAACTACACGCATTATTTTCATTGTAGGCCACATGAACCGCATTAGTCTACTCTGGATATATCCCAAACTACACACCTTATTCTCTATGTAGGACACACAAACCTCATCAGTACACAATGGACATGTTCCAAACTACACACCTTAGTCTCTACATTGGTTGCATAAACCTCGTCAGTCCACTGTGGATGTGTCCCAAACTACACACCTTTTTTTTCTATGTAGGGCACATAAACCTCATCAGTCCACTGTGGACTTAGTTCCAAACTACACACCTTATTCACTATGTAGGCCACATAAACCTCATCTGTATGGATGAAATGAAAGCCACGGTACGTATCCGCACAGCAAGCTGTATTCAACTACCAATATGAATATATATATATAATACTGTAATGATGTGATGGAAGGATCCATTTTATTTTGGGGAAGGGGGGGAATGAGGGGGTTTACAGACAGACAGACAGATCTTCAGGCCCTTGAAGAGCTCTTATTTAAAATTCATTCCCAGCAGCTGGAGCTCGACTGCCTGCTGTTCTCTCAGCGTAACATGTGTTCCCTCTTCACATCTGGAAATCTGTGCCTGCTATGCCTTATTTATGACTGCTGTGCTACTGCTGGCACCCATGGCTACTGGAGCAGATGCCTTACCCCATTATTTTTCTTGAAAGGAATCATTCAGAAAAAAACAACAAAAATAACAACATTCATGATGTCCCTTTTTTTTTTTACCTGCAGCAGTTAATGTGATGTTAACTAGCTTGCTAGTAAACCTAGCTATTCATCTCAGTCACACAAAAGCTTGTACCCCTATCTCGACTTCGCGGTTTCGTGCGGTGGCTGTAAGTACGGTTCATCATGATTCACCGCTAGTTTTGGCACCGTGAGTATGTTTCCATCTTTCCGCGCGAAAAATTAAACATGTTGAGTCAAACCGCATAGGTGAGATAGGGGTATTAACGTTACCCATCATCTTGGTAGTTAGTCCTTGAAGGGGAACAATAGTTAGCTATTCTTCATTAGCTAGCTTAGCGAATATTGTAGTTATTAACCTAGAACATTAACCTGTACGTGTTCATGTTAATTTTATATTTTTATGAGAAACGAGCGGTAATCTGTACAGAGTGGTTGCAATGCCTTATGGGTTATTTGTTCCTGTTGTAAATTTGATTAGCTATATTAACCACCAACAAATTTCTATTGTCTTGATTTTAGTAATATACTTACACATTTGGCTACATGCTAGCTAGCTGGATAAGCCACTGCCTTTACCGGGCTTATAATGAAACGCGAGGTTCACTTATATTATATTATGCTAATGTTAGCTAGCTAGTTAGCAAAAAATAGATTAAAAAAGATAACATTTCTGGATAATTCTGTCTTGTCTCTGCCGTCACACAATCTGTTATAACGACTTGTTAGCTAGCGTTTAGCCTTACGTATACTGCCTCATATTTAACCTGTAAAGGCATGTTAAGAGTTTTCCGTGATATAAAGACAAATTAACACCCTTCACTGTGAGGTGGCGGGAAACTAAACCAAGGTGGCAAAACATGTTCCAATTTCCTCCGGTCGGATCTCGAGGGAGTTGTGCTAACCTAGACGCTCCTCCCGCACAGGGCTGCGTTATGGCCGCCATATATTAAAGGTGTATTTCTGACTGCGTAGGGAATTGTGGAAAATTACCTGATAGATTGACAGCGATATAGAGATTTGTGCAGCAAAGGAGTGTTGTCTGACTGATACGTCCCCTCTCTCTCTCTCTCTCTCTCTCTCTCTCTCTCTCCCTCTCTTTTTCTCTTTCTCTTTGTGTGGATGTGAGAGAGCTGGGCTTTTATTATTATTTATTATTTATTAGTCTCGGTTCACTCTCTGACCACAGATATGAGAGAATTGCACTTTTGGAAGACATAAATCGCTCGAAAATGCCGCTTGTGTGTCGTACGCCGTCTGCCTTGCTGGTACTGAGGATTATTTACGATCTGCCGTCATACAGACCCTGCAATCTGTTAGCATACTGTGTAAAAAAAAAAAAAAAAAAAAAAAAAAGCTCAACAAATGTATAATATTTATATCCACCTTACTGTGGTGTTTTTAGAAAGCCTGATTTAAAGCTATAGGGCATAGTAGCAGCCGCTATTTTTATGGTAAATGCATTATTTATTAAGTGGAGCTGAAAGATTAAAACTTATTACGAATACATTATATGGGATTTATATGTAGCTAGCATGTAGCATTGGGAGATTTAGCTAAATGTGTTGTGCTACAGTATGTAGCAAAAAGCAAATAACTTTCAGACTTCCTGTTTACCATTAATGACTAAACAAAGGTAATGAAGTTTCAAATGGAAAATTCCACAATACAGTAACAAATTTTAAACAAAAAAAGCTTTGCTCAAAAATATTAGCAAGCACCATAAATTCATACAAGATTTATACTTTCATTATAGATTGCTATTATTGTAACACTAAGATAGATAACCTTGGGTATTAGCTAGTCAGCTTAACGTTTAGCATTCAGTAGTAGTATTAGTATAACAGATAGCTAACATGGCTTGCTTCTAGTCACGCACACACTTTGATCAATGTTTCATGAGTTATCGATCAGGACATGAAGCAGGTTTATGAAGCCTGGCTGGCTCGTACACCTCCTGCAGTGCTCACATACCGCACCACCTAGCACCCGTTGCCCATCTAGTCGTCTTGCATGTAGGAGCGTAAATTACTTTTATCAGGCTTAGTGTGAGCGCATGCTATGACTGATTGACGGCTCTGTGTTCTTGTCATGCGTTGTGCTTGGGTTCAGGGTAAACCGTTACACACACACACACACACATACACACACACTTGTTGCAGGAGTGTTGGTAAATGCGTCACAAGTTATTTTAGTATTCTAAATTTATTAACAAAAAAAAAAAAAGTGTATGTGCTACTTGTGTGAAAAAAAAGTGTATGTACTACTAATTGTTTGCTAGTTGATGTACTATATCAGGATTACAATTATTATTAGAAAATAAGGAACAAGAAAATACAGTGAATGAAAATAATGCTTAGCATTTAGTTTAGCCTTTATGATGTAAACTAAATGAGATAAAGAAATGGATTTACTTCACGGCTAAATCTATTATAAGTGTTTAATAAATGATGAAGAATAAAAGAGAATGAAGATTGAAGATCCAAACTGGCTTTGGTTTGAGTGAGCTTTAACTATAACACTGTAACTTAAATATATAAAAGTAATAAAGAAAAGGGACACATACCGTGTGGGGTTTAAGTAGGAAACCCCACACAGTATGTTAAAAAAAAAAAAAAAAAAAAAAAAAAAAAAAAGGTATAAGGGAATAAAGATAAATGCTTCATGATTAATAACATCCTTAGCTGTGTGGCTAATTGTTTTGCATACTTTCGAGAAAAGAAAGGAAAAAGAAAGAAAAAAACTACTTGGTTACTGCTGTCAGCTACCCGGCCCTATCTAAAAAAGTAATTGCCCCCAAAACCTAATAACTGGTTGTGCCACCCTTGGTAGCAACAACTGCAATCAAGCGTTTTGCGATAACTGCCAATGAGTCCTTCACATGACTGTGGATGTGGCCTTCTTTTCAGAATTGTTTTAATTTAGCCACATTGGAGCATTTTTAAGCATGAACGGACTGTTTAAGGTCATCTCAATCGGATTTAAGCCTTTGACTAGGTACTTTGATTTTAAGGAGCTGTGATCGGGCCACTCCGAAACCTTAAATTTTTACAAATTTTAGATGTGGACTTGCTGGTGTATTTTGGATAATTTTCCTACTGTATAACCCAAGTGCACTTGAATTTGAGGTCACGAACTGATGGCCAGACTTTCTCTAGTATAATGTTTTTCTGCTAGAGGACAGAATTCATGTTTCCATCAATTATGGTTGTCCAGGTCCTGGAGCTAAAGAATGTTTCGTTCTACTACTTGGCTAACTTGGTTAGCTTACTTTAGCTCACGTAGACTAGTTTTTGCTATATATAATGTA
>JAQMYG010000010.1:18632551-18646609 GCA_030014215.1 Clariallabes teugelsi
CACAACTCTTAGCCATCTAGCTATTGTTCCACAGTAGAATTAGCAAGCATGCTAACACTAAATACAGCTAAAACTGGGATTCCTTTTTTATTCAACATGCCCCTGTTCTTTCTTCTATCTTTTTATTTTTATTTTTATTGTTTTAACAGTTTGAGGACTCTGACTCAATTCATTCCTCGGCATCACTCAGGCAGCTTGAGGTGTGAGTTTTATTCTGGTTTTGTCCTCCATCCTGTCTGAACTTTCTGCCAGTCTTTGTCTCTCGCGCTTTGTTTACCTGGTGGCTTTAATCCCGGATTTAGCCGTCTGCTGCCGAGCGTTTGCTGGCGCTAAAGCTCTTAGCTTTGTTCAAACAGAACACGAGGAGTCAGAGCCAAGGTCTCTCATGCTGATAATCCTCCATCTTACGCACCTCAGTGCGACCTCGTAATAACATTACACCTCCTACTGAAATACAAACCCCGGGAAAAATAAATAAATAAATGAAAGAAGAGTCACGCATCCTGATGCTAATTCTGACTGCGTTGGTGTCTGGCACTTTTTTTTTTTTCTTTTTTTTTTTTGCAAGTTCCTTTCCCCACAGAAAATTTGTGGCGTAGCGCGTTGTTAGTGTAGGTCACAATTTTCAATTTTTGTTTAGAATGACCTTGACAAAACAATGCGCGACATACATGCTAGCTGTGCTATATCGCTGGATAGCGAAGTGTTTAGCCACACTGAAGCTTTTTACTTTTTTTATTTTCTTGTCCTGTATGCACAATATTTTTCATATATACATTTATTTAAATTGTCATTATGTAACTGTGTGTGTGTGTGTGTGTGTGTGTGTGTGTGTGTGTGCTCACACTCGTGTCTCCCTGAGCTCTACAATAAGCGACAGCACCATCTGGTACAGCTCTCATCTGCATCAGGTTTATTTTTACCTCAAAAGTGGTGGCTCTTGTCAAACACACACACACACACACACACACACACAGAGGTGAGAGAGTCTTCTGTAAATCCCTGGGATTAAAGAAGTAAGTAAGAAACGAAAGACAGAAACAAACAGATTAATGACCAAAGTAAAGGACAAGACAAAGAGTAAAGGAGGGACGGAAAAAATAAAGTGAAAGGAGAAAAGCAAAATAGAAAGAAGGTGGGGAGGATAGAATAAAAGTTACAAAAGGAAGGTGGATGAGAAAAAGACAGAAAACGTAGGAAGGAAGAAAAGAAAGCAAATAGGACAAACAAAAAAAAGACAAGTTAAAGACAGAGAGAAGGATGTAGGACAAAACACAAAGAAAGAAACTTTGAGAAATAAAGAAATGGAAAGACTGCAGTTAATGAAGACTTGGTTTGGGGAGTTTATCCTCCCTCCTGAATAATAAATGTGTGCGTGTTGAATATTGCGTTATACTGATCATTCATACAGGTGTGCGTGTGTGCGTGCGTGCGTGCGTGCGCGTGTGCGCGTGCGCATGTTTGGAATGCTTGATGCACCCATACACACACTTTCCGCTTTAGGGTGTTGTGCTTCTCTCTATCTCTTTCGCACACACACACACATACACACACACACACACACACATACACACACACACACACACACATACACACACACGTACACAGACTGTAGTAAGAAGACTTATCATGTGTTGAAGATACAACTTGACTCTTATAGCTGTGTGTGTGTGTGTGTGTGTGTGTGTGTGTGTGTGTGTGCTAATGTGTAAGGAGTTTGTTTACTTCTTGTCATTCCGTCCAAGGTCAGTGAGCGAGGGAACAAGGGTATAAGATCTGTTCACCTGAAATGGTTCAGGATGCTACATGTCTTCTCCCAGACCTGTCTCTCATTGTCTGTCTGTCTGTCTGTCTCTCTCTCTCTCTCCCCCCCCAGACTCTCCTGATCTGTCTGTCTGTACCTCTCGCTCCTTCTCTTCTCCTGATTTGCCCTTTCTCTCTCTCTCACTCTTGCTCACTCTGTCTTTCTCTCTCACAGTCTTAACCCCCTGTCCTTCTCTCTCTTTTTTCTTTCCACCACTTTTTTCTGTCTGATTTCTTCCCCAAAGTTCATATTTTCTTTCCTTGTCTGCCTGTATGTTTCTTTCCCTCCCTCTGTCTGTTCACCACTTCACCACTTCACCTCTTCACCACTTCATCTCATCTCTGTCATTCTCTACCTCTTACTTTTTTCTCTGTCTTCCCATCACACTCTGTTTCTACATCTCTGCATCCATTTAGCTCTGTATCACTGCCTACCCCCCCCCCCTCTCTCTCTCTCTCTCTCTCTCTCTCTCTCTCTCTCCCTCCCTCTCTCTCTCTCATGTTTGCTCTCTTGTCCCTCTGTCACTTTCCTCCTCCATCACATTCAGGTTGGCGTCTCTCTCTCTCTCTCTCTCTCTCTCTCTCTCTCTGTGTGTATCATCCCCTGTCTCACTGCCTGTTTCCCATCAGCCTGTCTCTCTTTCTCTCTTACTGCCTCTCTTCCCCCTATCCCCCCCCCACACCACCACACACTCCCTCTGGTATAATCCCTGTGTTTCGGCTCAGAGCTCTGCTGTTTTATTGAATGGTCTTTTTATCCATTCGCTCGTTTATCTGCAGGCTTTTTCTCTTTTTCATCATGTTCAGTCGCTCTGCTTCATGTAATGTCCCCAAAGGACACCGAATTGCTGTGTCTCTCTTTGTTTCTCTGTCTCTCTGTGTCTGAAGCAGCTGTGCTGGTTTAACTGTGATAGTAAGTCAGAATTAAAACACAGGCATGTTGCATGTAGGTGTGACGATATACCGTGATAATCAGGAACGCAGATCTCGTTAGTCTCATTTCATTTATGCACTTTCACTACAGTACTTGGGGAGCGACCTGGAGGGAGAGTTAATGAAGTGCCTTAATTGTATTATGTAAAATTGCCCTTAGATATTGCTCTATATGGAATGAAGGCTAAATAGTCTCTCTCTCTTTCACAGACACACTCAAACACACACAGCCACATTCAAGACATACATTTTTACAGTATGCAATTCACACTTTTTGTAAATTCAACAGATTCAACATGCAACAGGTCTTGTGATGATCCTTGACCGATGGCCCTGCCCACTCAGCACTGATTTCCATCATGATAGCTATAGTAAAATTGCATTTCATAATCAAATAATACTGGCATTGTACAAGTAAACACTCTTGTTATTGACATATATTGTAAAGGCGTAAACTGTATAAAAAAAAAAAAAAAAAAAAAAAAAAAAATATATATATATATATTTTATTCACAATAAAATCTCCATAAAATCTAACGATTAAGAATCAATTCATTATCAAAAAGTTTAGAAAATGTCATAGATTTAATAGACATCAATATAAAAATGTAAATTGCCATTTGTAATTGACACATGAATGTTTGTATACATTTATTTGTGATTTATAATGGTAGCAAAAAATAGATATAAATTGTTAACGTAGACATAAAATCTGTGTTAACATTATAAAGGTGTTCATTATTAATCGTAATTGTGATGTAAAAAAGGTAAACTGTAAATTGTAGTTTCGATGTTATAAATGTTTAATTGTGGTTTATATTTGTGACCACATTTGCAATGTCCACTTTGTTAATATGTTTATTGTGATTCGTAATGGCAACAAAAACCTAAACCAGTAACTGTAATTTCTAATCACACCTCAAGCACATTAATTGAAATTCATAATTGCAACATTATACAATGCAAAAGATTTATTGTGGTCCGTTGTGAAAAAGTAGAATGTGTAATTGCAATATGAATATTGTACAATGTTTGCTGCGACAGAAATTGTGCAAATTATTGCAGTAGAAACCTTGTAAAAAGCATATTGTTTTTGGTAATTGCACATAAAAGTTGTGAAGCTTTGATGGTAGGTGTAATTGTGACAAACATGGTCATAAATTGTTAGTAATTTCAATTTGAACCTTGCAAACAAGTCCGCTCATAATTGCACAACATTTCATAAGAGTGCTCCCCGGGAACCATCACCTTATCATGGTGGAGAGGTTTGTGTGCCTTTATGTACCTGGGAGCTGTGTTGTCTGGAGCCATGTGCTTCCTGGTAGGGTCTCCAAGGCAAATTGGTCTCAGACGAGAGACCAGACTAAGAATGGTTTGAACTAGACCCCCATGAAAAAAAGAGGAGGGAGAAAGGTGACCCTTCGTGGAGGAAGTCCGGGGTCCATGTCTAGAGCAAGGCCTTGACAAAGGGCCCATCAGCAAGTGCCTGTTAGTGGGGTCTGCCACAGGCCTGGCTGGGCACAGCCCAAAAATTAAATGTGGATACCCATCCTCGCCCATTCCGTGGACCCACCACCTGTGAGAGGAACAAATGGGGTCAAGTGCGCTGTGATTTAAGTGTCAGTGAAGGGAAAGGGTCTCAATGGACCAGAACTGGGCAGCAGAGGCTGGCACTGGGGACATGGAGTGTCACTTCTCTGTGGGGGAAGGAGCCAGAGCTTGTGCAGGAGGCACCAGTTAGATCAGGTGGAGCTTACCTCTATGCACAGCCTAGGCTCTGCATCCCTACACTCAATGCAACGACTTTGGAGTTTACCCCAGTGAATGAGAGGGTCGTCTACCTACGGCTGAGGGCCATGAGTGGGGAAACTCTGACTATGTCTGTGCTTAAGCACCGAACAGCAGTTCAGAGTTTTCAGCCTTCTTGGAGACCCTGAATGGAGTCCTGCATCAGACCCCATCAGAGGATTCCATAGTCCTGCTAAGGGACTTCAATGCACATGTGGGCAATGATCGAGTTACTTGGAGGGGTGTGATTGGGAAGAATGGCCTCCCCAGTCTAACTCGAGCAGTGTTTCGTTATTGAATGTCTGTGCTAGTCATGGATTGTCCATAATGAATACCATGTTCGAGCATAGGGATGCTCATAAGTATACTTGGGAGGAGCCTCCCACACATGATTCTGGAAACCCATCCAGCACCTCAGGAGGGGGGAAACGGGGAACCACCCACGCTGTGTACAGCAGGGATGGGACACTGCTGACCTCAACTGAGAAGGTAATCAGGTGGTGTAAATAGCACTTTGAGGAACTCCTGAATCTGACTAATCCACCCTCTACTGCAGAGGCAGAGTTGAAGAATGACAGGGGGTTGACGTCGATATCCCTGGGAGAGGTCATTGATGTAGTCAGACAACTTGATGGTGGCAGTCCAGGAATTGACCAGATCCATCCAGAAATGCTGAAGGCTCTGGGTGTTGAGGGGCTGTCCTGGTTGACATGCCTCTTCAACATTTACCGTGGAAGTCGGGGACAGTGCCTAAGGAGTAACAGACTGGGGTGGTGGTTCCCCTCTTCAAAAAGTGGGTTTAGAGGGTGTGTGCCAACTATAGTGGCATCACATTACTCAGCCTCCGTGGAAAAGTGTACTCTAAGGTGCTGAAAAGGAGGGTTTGACCGATTGGTCGATTGATTGAAGACAAACAATCTGGATTCTGTTCTTGGGGTCCAGTCTACATGTGTTTTGTGGATTTGGAGAAGACGTATGATCAGGTTTCTGCAGGATTTTCTGTGGGAGGTACTGCGGGAGTATGGGGTAAGGAGATCACTTCTCAGGACCATCCAATTCCTTTACGCCCATCAATTTCTATAAAATTACCTTTTCGCAGCCATATGGTAGAGGGCATCCAGTTTGGTGATGATGTCGACCTGATGTCATCATCAGTCTGTGACCTGCAGCACTCCCTGGATTGGTTTGCAGCCGATGGCAGGGATGGCAGGGATGAGGATCAGTACCTCGAAATCTGTGGCCATAGTTCTCAGCAGGAAACCAATGGATTGTCTACTCCAGGTAGGGAGCAAGTCTTTGCCCCAAGTGAAGGAGTTCAAGTATCTCGGGGAGTTATTTACAAGTGATGGGATATTGAAGCATGAGTTTGACCGAAAACTTGGAGCAGCAGGGGTGGTATTGCACCATTGTGACAAAAAAGTTGAACCAATAGGCAATCTACCGGTCGGCTTTTGTTCATACCTTCACCTATGGTCATAAGCTTTGGGCCATGGCCGAAAGGACAAAATCGCAAATACAAGTGGCCTCCTTAGTGAGGTGTTCTTGATGTGTTCAGCTGGGAGGGGTCATGGGGCAAACCAAGCACTAGGTAGAGAGTTTATATCTCCACACTGGCTTATTGGATCCCCCAGTAAAAGTTAGCTGAGGTGGCAGGGGAAAGGGAAGTTTAGGGTTCACTGCTGGAACTGCTAGCCTCGTGACCCGATTTTGGAAGATAAGTTGAAGATAAATGGATGCATAAAATTAGCGGTTGCAACATGACATTATTTGCTATTCATAATCACATCATAAGACAGAAATTGTGAGTTGTAGTTGCAATGTGAAAACCATTCATACGAATGCAAACTTAACATGTAAATTGTCATTCTTAATGGCAATGTGAATATGTAAATTAGTAATTGCAGCATAAAGACATAAACTGTGATTCACAATTATGTGATAAACTTAAAACATATATTATGATTTATATTCACAATATGAACATTGTGACCGAACTATAAATTTGTTCGAGATTATGTAGACATTTCTAATGTCAGAAATTGTGATTTGTGATCACAAAATAAAAGTATAATTGTAAATTATTATTTAAATCTCAATGGAAACATTGTAAAGATTTTTGTGATTTTTTTTTTTTTATGTAACAAAAAAAAATTTAATTTTGTTTTGTAATTGCAATATTAACTTTTTAATGATGTAAATTATTAGGTTCTACAGTATATAAGAATTCCTAGCAGTAATATGATAATTATACACGGTCAAACATGAGAGTATTTATTAGTTTAATACTTAGTTTGTGTCATTCTATTACATCATTTTGTTATATATTAGTATATACTGTATAATTCAGCATTGTTATGTAAATAGCTGTGCAAAAGCTTCAGCTGTATGTCTAAAATGTCACTATTCCTACAGTTATACAAAGCGAGTTGTGGGCAGTGGGATACGAGCCCAGGCACAAAACCCAGAAGTTCGGGTAAAGGAGGCTGATCCTGTCATCAACCAGGTGATCGACAAGCTGAAGCACATCAACCAGGTACAAACAAATCAGGTTAACAGGAACTCAACTGAGCGAATCTTATTGTACAAGAGTGATCAATCAGATATGAAATGGATGAATTGGGTGATCAATTAAGGTGATAAATAAAGCAGAATGAATCAATTAGCCAGAAGGGTGTATGAATGAATCAGTTAGCTATAATCTAGTCAGGTGGTCAATGTGAGCGAATCCATTCTTTGGATTACTTTGCCAATTCTATCTTGAGAAGTTCCAAGTAATTCAAAGAGGTAACGAACCAATTGAGGGATCAGTTCAGAGAAGTGAATCAATAGTGTGCAACATGATCAAATGCTGAGAGAAGTCAAGTGATTAAATTAGGTAAGACCTGAAAAATTTGAGGAGGCATGGTGGCTTAGTGGTTAGCTCTCTCGCCTTGCACCTCCAGGGTTTGATTCCTGCCTTGGGTCTCTGTGTTTGGAGGTGGCATGTTCTCCCTGTGCTTGGTGGGGTTCTTTCTGGTGCCCCGGGTTCCTCTCACAGTAGGCTAATTGGCTGTAGTGTGTGAATGAGCATGTGAGTGTGTGTGTGTATATGTGTGTACCCTGCGATGGATTGGTACCCTATCCATGGTTTATCCTGCCTGATTCGCCAAGTCTCCTGGGATAAGCTCCATGACCCTGTATACAGGATAAAGTGGTATAGATGATAAAGAGCAAAAAATATTTTAAAAAGCCGGTGAATCAATTAGGTAACCTAAAAGCTGACTCAAAATATTTTGAATCCAAATATTCAAGTGAATCAAATATGAAGGCTCAGTGAATCAATCGAGTGAATCAGGTATGAGGTTGTCAGAGGTTTTCACTTAAGTTGAGTGAATCAGTTATGTACAATAACTACAGCTGAGTCAGTCAGTCGGGTGCATCAGGTGTAAAGCGATCATGTGTTCATTACAGCTGAGTGAATCAGATATGAAGTTATCAGGCAATCACTAAAGCTGAATGAGTCAATCACGTTGGTGTTGGTAAGGTATGAAGTGAAAGTTGTTCACTACAAGAATCAAAGCTGAGAAGTGAGTCAGAATTCCTGAGAGAGCGGGATATCTGTCCGGTATAAACGGATCAGTATACTGTAGTTGATTGAATCACTTACAGTATATAAACAAATGAATCAATGCTATACTAGCTAACATTACTTCGTATTACTAATTACTATCACTTCATAACATCACTAAGTCTTATGTATCATAAGTAGTCTAAGCCACAAAAATAACTAGCTAGCTGAATGGTGTATAAAATGATTTAAATGAAACTAGCTGGGCCAGAAGCGCCGTTGAACGATTTTTCTGGTTAGAAATTAGCATGTGTAATTTGTCTTTAGAGCAGAACAGCCAGCGAGGATGTGTGTGATCGATGAATACATATTTACTAGTCCATCTTCAGTGTTTGTGTTCAGCTTCTGGCTAAATCAATGCTGTTTTAGCCCCATTGTCTCATTGTGGTGTTTGTGCTGATGCGGCCGTGCATATGCGCTTAGCCAGAGGATGTGTTGATGCTAATGCTGATTCGGGGGATCATTACGGTCGATTTTAGTTTCTCTCTCTCTCTCTCTCTCACACACACAAACACACACACACACGCAAACTGTATTTCAGATTAGACTAGGCTTTTATTTTATCCAGGGCAGACTATTTTAGCCTTTGTTCCTTAAGGTCATTTTTGCAGCCAGTTCTTGGTTATTTATTCTCTAACCTGGCAAGTGACTTGATTTTTGGGAGCTGACGGCATAATCTGGGAGCTAACTCGATATTCTGAAAGCTAACCCTCTAACCCTGAAAGTAATTTGCTACTCTGGAAGCTCTCTCTCTGGGAGTTAACGCCACATTCCAGGGCCTAACTCCTTAACTTTGGAGGTGACTCTACTCATTTTCTACTCTGAGAGGCATCTCCGTAATCTGGGAGTTAACTTCATAAAATGGGAGCTAGCAATTCCTAAGGAACAATTTGAAAAAATGGGCGTGGGTAACTCCATAGTCTGTGAATTAACTCAGGAGAACCTAGGAGAACTAAATCCTTAACTTGGGATCAACATAATTTGCTAATGTGGGATGTTGTCTGATAATCTGGGAACTAATTTTGATCATCTTTGACCTAATTTTAGCCATGTGATGTGATTTATTAATCTGTGATTAACCTATCTAGATAATTTCTTCTGTAAGCTACTGTACATCATAATTTGAGGACTTTAAACTACGTTGCAATTTTTGCAACCTAGGATGCTAGCTCTGTAATTGTTATACCAGGTCCATAATCTGTCAGATAATGCCATAATATAGAAATTTATTTTTGAGGTAATTGATTAATCTGGGATTTAATGTGCTAATCTGTAGAACCTATGAATGAACTTCTGTGGTTTAACTCTGGGAGGTAATTTTGCTAATCGAGGAGCTAACTCTGTAATATATAAATTACTTTTATAATCAGTGGCATAAACCATTAATTTGGTGGATAATTTGCTAATCTGGGAGCTAACTCTGTCACCAATGAGTTACTTTTATAATTTGGGGGGCATTTGGTGGGCTTTTATTAATCTAGGAGGTTCTTGATAATCTGGGAGTTAACTCTGTAATCCATAAATTATGTTTGTAATCTGTAATGTGAGGTTTTGCGCTGCTAATCTGGCAGTTAACCCTGTAACTGCCGGGGGGGGGGGGGGCGGGGGGGGTTGCATTTTAAGTCTGGGAGCTAACTCTATAGTAATGTAATCCAGATGAGTAAATATTTATTCCAGGAGTCAGTTTTCTAATTTGGAATCTTCAGTGTTGTTTATTAATATGTGAGGTAACATTGATTTTGGGGCTGACTGTGATTTGGGGGTGTAGGGGTAATGGGGATCTTCCTAATGCTGCAGATATATTACAGTATCTAAATGTTACATTTAAGTGTGTGGTTGATGACGTCATACTCAGGGTGAAGACCGAGCTCAGGTGAACTTAGTGGTGCATGCTAGTGGTCTTCATTTAATTCACTCATTAGCATAAAGTGTTATGGATCTGAACCTGGATCGTTCTCTCTCTCTCTCTCTCACTTGCACTCTCGCAGTGTGCCTGAGATAGCCCTGACCCTCGAGAGAAGTTGAAAGATGATTATAATTTACAATATACCAACCTTCTTGGCTACTCCTTAGTGAACACTTCGGAGTGCTGGTATTTGATTTGGGACACAGCCTTGGACTTGGTTGTGGACATGAATGGAAATCAGGATTTCTCCAGTGAGACTGTGTGCTTTTTCTCACTGTGAATTATTTACCCATCTTTGGCATAGGGCACTTTTTAAATCAGTGATACGTTTATTTTCTGAATCAGTGATGCGTTTCCTGTCTGAGGTCAACAGCGGTAACGTCAGTGTGTGTGTGTGTGTGTGTGTATATATAGTGTATGTGTGAGTGTGTTTTCATGGTCATCCCTTAAAAGTGCCCTATGGCTACCCCCTACTGGTTAATTAGCAGGGTCCTTGTGACCTCACTGACCTCCGGGAAGTGCTGAGGTCATGGAACAACTTTCAGTTAGTTCTCAAAAAACAAAAACAAGGAAGAATATGTAGTGAATATTTAGTGGTGTCAGGGGCAAGAATTAAAAGAAAGCCAAAGCGAGACAGAGAGACAGATAGAAAAGAAAGGAGTAGATAGGTAGATTGGTAGCAAACAGGAGAAAGACAAAAGCAGTCTAAGTATGTAAATGTGTGTGTGTCTGAGAGAGAGAGAGAGAGAGAGTATGTCAGTATGACCTTTAACTCAGGACACCAAACACGTGTGTGTGTATGTGTATGTGTGTATGTGTGTGTACATGTGTACGTGTGTGTGTGTGTGTGTGTGTGTGTGTATGTGTATGTGTATGTGTGTGTACGTGTGTACGTGTGTACGTGTGTGTGTGTGTGTGTGTGTGTGTGTGTATGTGTGTGTGTGTGTGTAAATAAGGAGGTGATGGCTCTGCCACGCCCGTCAGTGTCTCAAAGCTTTCCGTTAAACCTAGGTGACACACAACCTTATTCAAAGGTCAGCCTCATCCCATTTATCATATCCTGCACTCCCCTAGTGCCCTAGCTCCTTTACATGCAGTAGGCTGCTCACTCCGGGGAGGTCAGTGATTTAGTGCATGGATAATACTTCAGGATATAAAGGCTATACTGTACAGTCAGTGTATTTTGCACTCAGAAGTAAACAGGCAGTAAAGGGGAGGAGCCAGTGAAGATTAGTTCAGTAGTACATATGCTGGATGGTGATGGATTTGGATTCTTAATACTACGCATTAATAGTAATAAACTGGATAGATAGGAAAAAAATGCTTTGTTTTTGTTATTTCCCTCTGTTTATCTTTCTTTATTCCTTTCTTTCCATTTTTAATCTAATGGATTTCTTTATTATTTTTTGTTTGTTTTTTATTTTTCGGATTATTTTGTTTTTCTTTTTCTTCTAATTATATTTATTGTTTTCTTCTGTCTCCACTCCATTAATTTCTCCATTTTAATGCTTTCTTTTTCATGCTTTGAGCCGCTGATTTTCTTTCTTTCCAATTTCTTTCTTTTTCATGCTTCTTAATAATTTATTCTTTCTCCTGCCCTCTAGCCCTGCCCCATTGTTTTCCCAATTTTAATGATTTCTTTTTGGTTCTTTGATACACTCTTTCATTCTTTTTCTTTTTCCGATTTTTTTTTTTGTTTTGTCTTTCTTTCTTTCTTTCTTAACTTATTTATAATTTATTCTTATTTTTGGTTATTTTTTCAAATTTAATTCCTTTTACTTTCTTTTTTTACATTCCTTTCTTTATTTATTTTCTTTCTTTTGTTTGCTTCTGTTCCATTCATTTCCTAATTTTAGTTAAAATTTTTGTTGTCAATTGAGGTGCTTTTTGTCTCTGATTAATTTCTCTATTTTTTTTTTTCATGTTTGCATTTTTGATTGATTTTATTGTTATCCATTTTTTTCTTTCTTCCTTTATTCTGCCTCTATTTCATCAATTTCTTCATTTTTCTGCTTTCTTACTTTTGTTGGTCTCTAAGGCACTTTTTCTGATTGTCGATGTATTTTCCACCTTTGCTTCTTGCTTTTTAGTTAATTTATTCATATTTTTCCTTTGTTTATCTTATTCTTTTTTCCTCTTTTTATTCTTTCCCTTTCTTCTGCCTCTGCCTCTAACTTTATACCTGCTTTTCTTTGAGACACTGTTTTTCTTTTTACTGTTTTCTGATTAATTTCTCAATTTTTTTATTGTTTACCCTATTATCTTTACTTCATTTCTTTCTTTCTTTCTTTCTTTCTTTCTTTCTTTCTTTCTTTCTTCTTTTTTATTTATTTCTTAATTTTAGTTCAGATACTCATATACTCCCTTCCATTCTAAGTTCCTTCTTTTATCCTTCTTTCATTTGCAGCTGCTCTCAGTATTTCGGGGATGTACAACCCCTCCAGTTTATCAGCAGTAAATTCATCTGTCACTCTGCGTTTTGCATTTACTTTGAAACAAATTTTACTTTTTACTTTTTTTGAATGATTGCATCAGCAGCAGAAAATCATCTGTGAAATGAAAGCAGTGTGTAAAGACTTGGATCTTCCTGACTGAACGGTATTCAGCCCAAACCTGCTGCGTTGTTGTGTTACAGCGGGTGAATATTGACTCTCAGTGCTGCTCTTTAGTTCCTGCTTGGAGCTGATGGACTGTTTGTTTCCTATCACCAGTTTGCCAACACGGGTTTACACACAAACACACACAAAAAACACACACATGCAGAGACGGCTCTCGTTAACAGTCAGCAGTTTGTTTCCAGGTCTTTGATGTTAATTAAACACTATTGTTTTTATTTAACTTCTGTTTAATTTATATGATAAACAAGTGTCAAAATGAAGTGTACATAAACAGAACACTTAAACAATGTTCAACAGAATGTTTAGTTAAGAATCTTTTCTTTTTTAAGATCCTCAGCAACTGATTGGTTCATTTTAGTTGAGGATCCGCCCACTTAATCGCCTAGCATTCAATAGGATATCCAGAGTGTCATTTATCCAAGCTGTCAGAGGGATCTAATGCTGACTGAACTGAAATTGGGACATGATACTACTCTGACATAGTAACACTAAATAATTTACTTATGGAATTGGGATAGAGCCTTAAAATGGCCACAATCGTCATAAAACACTGACTAGTCATAAAGAATGAGTTAGGATGAGCCACAAAAGGCCAACTTTCCTGTAAGAACACTAACTAGTTACAAACTATACGGGATGAAGCTTTAAAAAGATGGACGGAGTATTATGGGATGAAGTTTTAAAATGGCCGCAGTTCTCTTTAAACTTTCAGTAGCCATAAGCTCTACTTAGGGATTGCTTTTAATAAAACAGTCTTTTAGTTAGAACACTAACAAGCCATGATCTCTAGCTTTTGGGATGAAGAGGTACAGTGGTTGACTTTGGAATACGGATGAAAGAGTTCCTATGGATAAACTGTAAGAATTTGGGAAAGGACCAACATTCTAGTATCAACACAAACTAGGGGAATAAGAGTGTATTAAGTGTTTATGGAGTCTTGTGTTTGGGACAGAACCTTAAAATATCACAGTTTTAATAAGTACGTGAAATAATTAACTCTATTTTGAGACAGAGCCGTTTCAAATTCACATTCAAGTTTTATTTGTCACGTACACAACCATACACAGTATGTTATGCAATAAAATGCTTATACAACTGTCCGTGACCTAAAATGGATAGATAGAACAGAATAGAAAGATTTCACTACAATAAAAGGAAAATTGAACTAGAAGAATAATTAAAAATAAAGATTTTCAAAAAAATTTTTTTAAATAATAATACATACATACATACATACACTGAAAAAAAGAATCCTTTGAATTTACTTGATTTTAATGTGTACATCGGTCCCACATCATCAAAATGTGGCCAAATTACACAAATTTTGCCTGCTAAACCAAAGTATTTCATTCATGTTAAACTTGTGTGAAAGAATCATGTTGACTTAACATAATCTTTATCGT
>JAQMYG010000010.1:18648115-18658475 GCA_030014215.1 Clariallabes teugelsi
ACATCATTGCATTCAGTTTTTATTCACAATTTGTTTAGTGTCCCAACTTTTTTGGAATCCGGTTGTATGTAGATGATAATCAGAATGTTGTATACAAGATTAGTATGATGTTTGTCGAAACGTTTGCTAACTAGTGATGGAAGACACTGGGATGTGATCTGGAGCTATATTGTAGTACACTTGGTAGAAATAGACTCTATTATTTTTGACAGAACCTTACATTGATTAGTCAAGTCAAACATTCTTGCAACGCTATGTAGTTATGAGTTCTAGCATTTGGAACAAGGCCTTAAACTACACTTAAACCAGTTAATTGGGACGGGGCCATATAAAAGGCTAGAACATCATGACATCATGCAAGAACACTAACTCGGGAGCATTTGGGTAAGAACTCAAATCGAAGTAAACTAGCAATTGTGACAGAGCCATTTTTTCCCTGAATGTCTATATAAAATAAAGCGCACTTGGTAGTGCACTCAGCAGTGGTGTGTTAATTAGTGGACGCTTCGTTAAGCTTCAGGCTAAATGAGGCGCATGTTAATGAGGCTTATCAGCATCACACAGCTGCTCTTCTAAAGCCATTTATATCAATCTGTTTTTAATGGCTAATTGCTGACCGTGTGTGTGTGTGTTTATTGTCTTTTTCATTTTTTAATTTTACTCCCTGGTGTTGCTCCTTTCCATCTAATCAGGAAGTGGCGCTTGGGATGGGACCAAACGGGATCGATCATTTTGGCAAATATTTCCCTCACAGCTCATCAGGCTAATGCTAACAACATAGCCAAGATATCCAAGTGTTTTTTTGTTTTTTAAACTCTATAAACAGTCCTGAACTCCAGCAGGAACCATTGGAGCTCAGTACCTTATGAGAGCACTCGAGAATTCCTGTCAGTTTCTGATGTTAGCAAACCACTAAGTCAGATTTAGACCTTGATTTAATACGTTAAAATAGTGAAAACTGAGCTCCTTGCTTTGAGGTATGAAGTCCGCGACCTCAACTTTGACCTCCCTGACCTCCTACTAGAAGCTCCTCAGCACAGTTTAACTTTAGTCTAGAACTCAATGTCAGATCAGTGAAGAATTTGCGATTGATCTCTGAGGAGTCTCACTATATCCTTTTAAATCTAGAAGCAGGAAGCCCTGCACTAAACCTGTTAAACTCCATCTCTTTGTAGTGTGCACTGTTCAGATCCCCCACCCCTCCCACCGCAGGGCATCTCTTCAGATTTACAGAACCTGAACAGAGCTCTTTAAAATCCCCTGTGACTCTTCATCTCCTCATGCTACAGGACCAGTGGCTCATGTGGACTCCACGGGTCGCTGCCTTAAAAGTTCATCAGTGACTCCACAGTGATGGAATGTTTAAGCTAACCCACAAGCTAGAGTTGTAGTAATTAAAACATGCCAAACAGCAAACTAGCGCTATCGTAAACAGGTTAAACAGAAACCTAGCATCGTAACATATTAAATAGCAATCTAAATACAGTAGTTAAAGAAACGTTGAATAGACTAAACACAAAATAGCATTGTAAGAAACAGGCTAAACGGCAAACTAGCGATATTGTAAACAGGGTAAACAGATAGCTAGCATTGTAAAAATTATACTAAATAGCAACCTAATATTAAGTTACAAAATATCTAAAGAGGAGACAAGCACAATAACTAAAGAAGAAAAGAAAAAAACCTAGTGTTACAGTAAACAATTTTACTAGCGGTAAAATTGCATTATAGTAAACAGACATAACAGCAACCTTGTACTTTTATACGCTACATAGCAAACTAACATTATACAGGTTTAACAGTATTACAGTAAGCAGTCAGCAGCATTATAGTGAGCAAACTTGTCAGGAAACTAGAACTATAAATAAACTGACTCAATAGCAATCTACTGTATACAACAAACTAGCTTCATAATAAACTGGCATAAAAGCAAGCTTTCGCTATAATTTATACTAAACATGTCAGTCAACAAACTAGCATTAAAGTGAAAAGGCTAAACAGTGAACTAATGTTACAGTAAATGGACCAAAAAGCAACTAAACAATAAAATTAAACTTACTGTAACTAAAAAGCAAACTAGTGTTATAGTAAACAGGTTTAATGGGAAAATAGCATTATACGTAGTAACCAGGCTAGTCAGCAAACTAGCATTATAATAAACATTTATTAGAGCATTATAATAAGAGAGCTAAATTGTTAAATTAGCATTATACAGACTAAACGGCAAATTAGCATTATAGTAAACATGCTAGTTATAATGTATTGTTATAGTTTGCTAGGATTATAGTAAGCAACATAATTTCAATATAAGTTTACTATAATAGGCTAAACACCAAACGAGCATTAAAGTAAGCAGAATTCTATGAAATATTTTCATTAAGGTTCTCTATAAACTGCGTTATGGGTCTGTTGCAAAGCATTATGGTCCGGAATCTCCATAAAAGCATGTGTTCAGGTTCGTGTGTCTCTTTTTCCCCCTAGTTAATGGGGTTATTGATCATTCTGACACACTGGGATTTCTCTAACACACAGACACACGCACACACAAAGAAAACGCCGTCTGAACCTGAACGCATTTAGATTACTTCATTCCAGCCTAGACACACACAAATACAGAGAGAGAGAGGGAGAGACAGAGGGGGAGAGAGTCGTCCATCAGAATATAGCTCCTTCACAAACTCCTCTGTGATAACATTTGGTATCTTATGGAATATTTTGAACACACGCTTGCTATCCGTTCTGCCTTGCTAGCATCTGTACCATTATTCATTGTTCAATAATGAAGCAGAAACACATGCGTAAACACTCACACACACACACACTTATGCAATCACATGATCTTTGATCCCAATGCTGCATTCAATACATAAGACATTTTCCAACATGTAAGGCGTTTACAGTTTGAATGGGTGAAGTCATGAGATTTCTGTTGCTAGGCAGCTTGACAATATGGCCGCCTAAAACACTTAACTCTCTATTGACTTGAAACGGAAAGGTCAAACATATGTTCCCAAGGGTCCATGACCTTGTGATTACTTTAGATTCCCTCACTGAATAGGAGCATAGAGGTAAAGGAATATAAGATTCAAGGAAAAAAAGTTTTTCATATAGACAACGTAAAGTCAGAATAAGCGTGAAAACAGGACAGGATTATCCATAAAACTAAACATTTACCAACAGACCCATAACGCAACTTATAGAGAACCTTAATGAAAATATTTTATAGAATTCTGCTTACTTTAATGTTAGTTTGGTGTTTAGCCTGTTATAGTAAACTTATATAAAACTGCCCCTGTTTACCTCAAATTTGACCAAACCCAACCCTGTACATACAGTAGAATCACCTAGCCACAGTGAAAAGGTATCACAACATGGCATATGATGCTAGGGTATCTGGGTAGAAACAGTATCAAACGCTAATATAAATGTAGCATACAGGATAGCTGAGCATTCGAGGCTAGCAACATGAGCGGTGACATAATGATGGAATTGTACGCTTCAGCAGTTAGACCAGAGCTGTTTAGTGTAAAGGCGAAGTGATGGTGAAAATGAGACAGAATTATCTGGAATGAATAGGGTTACCTCAGACGTGGTGCTAATAAAGCACTGTTTCATTAGTTTAGTTTATCCATCTACTTTCTGAAGTTCATATAATCATAGCACTGTGGTAAACGGTTTCAAAATAAAGCTGTAACAATATCAGTGTGCTTGTGATTGGGAGGGGGTGTTTTTTTTTTTTTTTCTTCCTCTTCTCCTGTGACTTGAGATGAACTTCAAGCCGAGTAATGAACAGATCGCTGCACCTGCATTATCATTATGGGCTTAATGAAGCTGTGGTTTATATACAGCACCGGCGCTAATAACGCTGTCAAGCCTCACAATAAATCCGTTTTTCCTCCACCGCAAAGCAGTCAGGCACCGATAGATAACGCTCTGTTCATCCGCTCTGTGGCTCTGCTCATGCTCTGCTTGTGATAGCCAGGTGTGTGGAATGTTGCTAGCGTGAGTTGTTAAAGGCGAGCTCTGGCCTGACAATACATCATGGTTTAGGCGATCGGAGCGATTCCTCACAACAAGTCGACTTGAAACTACATTCTAGCACTTCCCACTTTCCTGAGTAATAAGGAGTACAGCACCCCAGGTTGACATAGCCTTCCCCTTGGCGCCCTGCGTGTCGTTTAAACCGCGACCCGATCAGCAGCAGAGCTCCAAAATGGCACGATTGTTTTCCTCTAAACACACAATCCATGAAAAATACAACAAGATGTGACCTGAGTGTAGAGACGTAATGCTGGCCTGCTCGGCTCCAAGCTCAGACAGGTACAGAGAGAAACAAACAGACAAATAAAAGCAATCAAACAGACAGACAGAGCATTGAATCGGTAGATAGTGGCTAATTGTGAATGAATAAAATGAAAACGCTAATGACGTTGATGTGAACATAGTGTCCATTTTCCTCAAAACATCAAATGTTCCAGCTCCCGGAGTTTGTATATTAGCATTTAGCTTATGCTGCATTCTTTACACCGCTGTTTGAAAATCCCGAATCGGAAACAGTGCTAATAAAAACTGCTAATGGAACGACACGGTTGGTTTAGCGTGTGTGTGTGTGTTTCAATGGCATTAGAAACAGCTTGGAGTTGCGGGGTCACAGGACCGCTCTCCCAGAACCCATGTTCATGATCTGACTCTAAAACTCTGAGCAAACACAAATTCCAAACTGCTAATGTAATGTAAGTGAGGAACATTACAGAGCGCTAGTGTTAATGATACCGCACTCAGCAGAGAAAAAACCTCATTCAGTCCCTCAGTGTTAGCATGAAGCACAAAGGCAGTGTGGGGCCGTTATCACTCCGCGCTCTTCACTCTGGAAATAAACGACAGCGTGAGCGAGGGATAATCAGCGCTATCACTCTTTAGCATCGCCACGCCGTGTTAGCACCAGAAAGGAAAAGAAGTCAGATTTCCAGGAGCAGCAAAGAAAAAAGGCTTTGAGAAAGCGAGACAGGGCTTTTGTTTAATCCCTGATCGATGGCTTCACGCTGTCGCCTTTTAATCTCTGATTCTCGTTCCTCAATTATCTTGCAGTCGCTCTTTCTTTTTTTCTTTCCTACAAGCTGATAACGTTCAACAATGGTGCTCTCAAGAAGTCTTGTGGCGCAGAGAGTTAGCAGTCGTGTGTTGAGGTTATTTATAAAATTGTAATGTCAAAGCTAGACATTTCAGCTATCCTTTTTATTTACGCTATGCCTCCTTTGCTAATTGAGCAAATACTAAATTCAGCTATCACAAAGTTATGCTTTCTTTAGACAGGCATATACTGTACATATATTGTAGCTTCTCAATAAATCATGTTTTCTTTTGTTTTCTGCTAATTAGCCAGTTAGCTAGCAGACCGTAATGAAATGTAATGAAATGGTTTGTTTTGTATCACCTTTGCAAATCACATAGCTTTTAACAGTTTATTTATGCTATCAATTTGTTTTTTCATTTTCTTTTATGCTAACTCCTAATAAGCTCCTAAGTTGTATGATTAAGTAAGATGACTAAAATAGCTGAAAGTGTAAAACAGCTTTTCTTTAATCAGGATTTACATAAATATGTATGAATAGTGCTAATTCATGAGCTTGCTAGGTATTTCTTTTAATTTTATCTTTATTTATAATGTACCTAAGTTCTAAAGTTCCTCACAAGACTTATTAGCTAATAGTTATTCTGGTACTTAATGGAACACCCTAGCACTAATTAGCCTAAAAAAAAAAAAAGACTTATCTTAGTGGACTATGTTTAATGTACTGTACTAGCACCTAGCATGTCAATCATTATTAGCTTGTATGGTATGCCTACTAAACATTTTTGGCTACAACTACAATAGCAAAATATTTACATAGATTGTATCTATCTTTTCTTTTTAATACATGTTAACTTGTAATTAACCTAAGAGCTAGATGTTTATTAGAAACTATCTGCTGGTTAGCTCATTATTTTGATACTTTGCGTAATTCCTTTGTTCATGTTGTTTTCATGCATGGTGTTTAGATTCTCACAAGATATGCAACCATTTAGTCTAGCTAGAATTTTTATCCTGTAATGGCTTACATCGTAGTTTGTAGATGTATATTTAAGAACGTATTTCCCCATGAACTTTTAATTATCAAATTTTAATTATTACCCTTTTCATTATTACCTGTATTTTATAGCTTGCCACAAAGGTTTTATGTACGTCTTTTGTCAAACTTTTAGTTAAATACGTTGGTGTGCTAGCGTAAGGTAGAGTTAGTACATTTTGTTTGTTTATACACTAGCTGCTTTAGCTAACTACCAAGTAGGTTTTTTCAGCACAAATGATAGTTTAGTGTGTCTAGGTTTTAAAATACAAAGGAAGCAGCGAGAGGGGACGTTGTGACTTTATGAAACATGTAGCATATCGAAATCAGTCATCCGCCTGTGACGCGCGATGAATAAAAGCGATGTTTGTACTTTGTTATTCTCTGGGATTTTTACAGCTTTGAGTCTCGAGTACGGAGTGAGTTCAGTTGACTAGATCATTATATTCATTCCCCTTTTATTCCATTCATCTCAGAGTAAAGAGTGGTTCGCGCGCAGTTAATATGAAATATCCTTTGCGAGGGCCGTAAAGCATTCAGACCTTTTGAGGCGCATCGTTTTATTTAATATTTAATGTTGTATTTAATTTTTAATTTTTTATTTATTTATTTTTTTTTTTTAAAGTTCATGCTGCTCATTTTACAGCTGATCTACGAACTTAAACAGTCTTAATAGAAACATGGTAGCTTGCTTGTTTGGAGTTCTTACTAATAGCTACGAGCTAACATAGAAAATGGAAAGTGCGATGTCAGTTTCAACAGACACATTTTTCACAGACGTTTGGATGTAGCATGTTAGCGTTTACTTCAGAAGTAATCGTTCCATTTTCAGAATGTTAGCCCTTTGGTGCCCCCTACTGGCCTGGAACCACAAGCATTTGTCTGCCTTGCCTGTTGAAAAGTAGCGCCTCTCAAATTGTGTCTTTTTATTTTTCTTCTGCTTTTTCTTTTACATTTGACTTATTGACCAGATACATCAAGCCATGTGGTACGACCAGTGTGTTTAGACTTCTGTTTTGTGTTAGCCAAATGCGTAAAAGTAATAATTAAAAATATCCCTATGTAATGCTAATTATTGTATGACTCAAGAAACCCTTCTAACAAACTCATGTTTCTCTAAGAGAAGCACCACAGCGGTGATGTTTATGCTAAATGTGATTGGTTATATATTGTGTATCCACTGGAGGGCACTGATTATAATTTTTTTTTTCATTCTTTAGTGCAAAGGGTATTTCAATTTTTGAAAATTAAAAATTGACCTTTTCAATAAAAGTGTATGAATATTTCTAATTATTAAGTAGGGCAGCTGTGGCCTCAGGATGTAGCGTGTGTATCCGTCTGAACCGCCTGAAGACGATGAGGCAACGAACCCATGACGAGTCACTGATACTAATTGTGATTCAGAGGATGAAGCTAAAATAAATACGCCATTCAGAGGATGAAGTGATGGCCAGAGCAATAAGAAAGAGAGAAGATGGGTCTTTCGTCCAGCAGAGCAGATAAATCCCTGCGTCCCTCCAGGCCTCAGCCGTGCTCAAACACAAACCAATCTGTTTTAAAGTGTGTGTGTGCGTGTGCGTGTGCAGGTGTGATTGAGAATAACGTAGGGCGCTCGAGGCCGGAGAGGGATGCTTCATCATGGCCTTTTTCTCATTTTTCTCTTCCGTTCCCTCGGGCGATGAACACTTCAGCTTTATTGTGAAGGACGTGTACAAAGAGAGGGAAATAAACGGATTTGGGATGGAGCCGTAGCCTGAAAGTAACTAGTAGTACTCCGTTTCATACAGTCATAATGGCTAGCTTGATTTCTAGATAACAAATTATATATATTTAGCTATTATCTTACAAATTATTAGATTAGATTCAACTTTGTCACTGCACATGTAGGTACAAGGCAACGAAATACAGTTAGCATCTAACCAGAAGTACATTTTCACAGTGCAGAATACTTTGCATATATAAATAGTATATAGAGAATAAGAATAATTTGCATATATAAATAGTATATAGAGAGTATATAGAGAGGTAGATTAGTTACAATGGATGCAAATGAGCAAAAGATTACAGGTGATACAGTAAGGAAGGTATTGTATACTATGCTAAAGAAGTTTGCATATCTAAACATTATACAGTAAGGAAGGTAATATAATGAGTGCAAATAAGTGGGTGCAATAGGAAGGTATTATAGGGGAAGAGTTATGTATAGAGTGCAATGATTTTGGTGTAGCCAGTGTGAAGATATTGTATACGTATAATAAAATGGTTGCATATGTATACTTTATGCATATGTAACTGTAAACAGAAAGGGTTATATACAAAAGGGTTATATACACTGAGTGCAATGAAGAAGGATATATAGCAAGATAAGAATCATGTGCATATGAATATATATATATATATATATACAGAGGGGGGGTTATGTAGAGTACAATGAGTGCAATGGTTGTGGATGAGGAAACATTGTATACCGTGGTTATGATATTACATTAGAGAGAGTTATATACATTTGTGCAACTTGTTATTGGGAGTGCAGTGAGGTATGAGGTGGGTCATTTTTATACAATATTTACAGCAGTTATGAATGGTGCAGTCCTGAGTGTTTAGTTTATGTCCAGTAGTGGGCAGTTAATTATCTCTTAAAATGTAAAAGTAAGTATATAAATTTGCATTTGTCTTATTGACTAGATACATTAAGCCATGCAGTACGACCAATGTGTTCCGACTTTTGCTTTGTGTTAGCCAAATGCGCAAAAGTAATAAATTATGCAGAAGTAATAATTTAACAACTGATTGGCAGATGTTCGAGGATGCAGCTGATGGCAACATCAGTGAATACACTGACTCTGTTATAGGCTATATCAGTTAAGTGCATTGATGACATTGTTCCTAAATTCACCTTCTGCCTCTACCCCAACCAAAAACCGTGGGTGAATCAGTCGGTCCGCACTAAGCTGAAAGCATGGGCATCTGCTTTCAATTCCGGGAACCTTGATGACTACAAAGCTGCCAGGTATGACCTCAGGAAGGCTAGCAGAGATGTCAAGAGAGAGTACAAGGGGAGTCCACTCACCACAGTCAAGATCCCAGGCACCTGTGGAATGGAATATGCTGCATCACAGATTACAAAGGAGCAAGCAAGAATGTGACGCCACTTAGCACAACACTCCCAGAAGAGCTTAGCACCTACTACGCTCGATTTGATGTGTACTGTACAACAATACAGCGCCTGCCACTAGACCATACGTGAATAGGGACGGCCCTATACTCATTCTGGAGATGGGTCAGGTGAGATGAGCACTCAAGAGTCCACACAAAGCTCCAGGACCTGACGGCATCCCAGGCCAGGTCCTGAGGGCATGCCCTGACCAACTTACAGGGGTGCTTATCAGTATCTTCAACCTCTCTCTGACTCAGTATTTGGTCAATTCTATCTTTAAGTCATCCACCATTGTTCCTATTCGTAAAAAACTAAATATCTCGTCTCAACGACTATCGACCAGTGGCACTAACATGAGTCATCAAGAAGTGCTTTGTGCGACTAGTCAAAACACATATTTGCTGCACCCTCCCTGACCCCCTACAGTTCGCATACAGACCAAAGAGGGCTACAGACGCACGCAGACTTTTCTCTCTGTTGCCGTCTGGCACTAAGAGACTAAAGGACAGTTTCTATTGCCAGGCTATTAGGATTCTTAACTCGAATGGATAGCTGAATGGTATAATAATTACATAACACACCACGTTCCTGGGAACTAAAAAGGTATAGCTCTAAGAAAGCTCAGACTCTAAAATCCTTGTTTTAAAGGAATAGCTGCACTAGGACACCTTAAAATCTATTTAACAACATTGCAATACAAACTTAATGTAAAATCATGTGTAGGTTTAATGTACAGTATGTGACCATGAGCAATAATATATACACACCCACGCACTTATGCATATACAGTACATACATGCATACATTCATACACATGCATATATGCACACACTCGCATACACACATATACAAGTTGACTGGCTCTTCTTATCCTAAGCATTTCATTGTACTGTTATTCCTGTGTTGACATGCATATGACAAATACAGAGGTGGAAAGTAATGAATTACGTTTACTCGCATTACTGTAATTGAGTAGATTTCTTGTGTACTTCAACTTTTTAAAGTAGTTTTTAAAATCAGTAATTTTACTTTTACTTAAGTATGTTTTGTTTAAAGTATTGTACTTCACTACATTTTAAATCATATTCGCTACTGA
>JAQMYG010000010.1:18738764-18751686 GCA_030014215.1 Clariallabes teugelsi
CGGGGGGGGGGGGGGGCATATAATACTGTGTTACGTTTACATACTTGCAGAACTTAGGAACACATAAGGCAAAGCATCTTTGTTCATGGGCTTCAATGAAAACAACAATCAAGAGGTCAAAAGTTTCAATAAAATCACATTTAAAAAAAAGATATTTACTGTAATACTCAATTGTTAAATTAAAGTGCAGTGTGTAGTATCATGATGTGAGGCATTTTCTTTTTACGATACATGTTTTTTGTGTAAAACTTATAACTATTTAGGAATTCTCAAAGAAAAAGAAAATTATTGCATGGGTTACCATCCTTTGCCAAAAATCCATGGTTGGTCATTTTTTTTAATTCTATTTGAGCTACTGACATGCATGCACTCTGTTCTAGTTGCCCGTTGGTAAAACACACATACACACACATCATGTCCCTTTCAACATACAATTAAAAAAAGAATTGTTTTTTGCAGCAGTGTGTTTTAAGATAAGAATTGTTATGATATAATGCAGTGCCATGCAAAAATGTAGCAAAGTAGAAAGTACTGATATTTGCCGTAAGATATAGTGAAGTAAAAGTCAAAAGGATAGCAAAATAACAAATAATTCTACTCAAATAAAAAAAGGACCAATTAAATGTAATTCATTACTTTCAACCACTAGAAATAAGAGAAAAAATATGGGGAGCGATTGGCGGGGAGCAAGCACTCTTTACAAATATTGTGATTTAAAAATTTATGTAGAAAAATTTAAATTCTAAGCTATGTTCATGAAGTAACCCAGTTAGTATAAAAATCCACTCACATGTGCATATACCAGATTGATGCTAGATTTGTCAGATTTCCTGAGCAATACTGATTTTACATCAAATTCCTTAACTTAGGCACAAACTTTCAGACCTCCTCAGAACCTGGTATTAAACATGCCTTTCAAGTTTAGTGTAAACCTATGCAACCAATTCTAATATAATCTCTGCCTGACCACAAGGTTGGATAGGCATGCAGTTGCCATTTTGATTACAAATCACACTAGAATATTGATAGATATTGAGGTGCAGACTCTGATGAGTAATCTAATGCCAGCTGAGTGAAGATGCTGCATTTCAACTACAATTATGCAAATGATATTCAATTTGATTGGGCAGCTAAATGGTGCAAAAGGCATATTTTTATAGTGTCAGCCGAAGGACTTTTCATTTCTTGTATTGTGCATGATGTTGTTTTGAGCAAAAACATGAACAGTGCCTTTTGTGGCAAATTTGTTAGAATTGAGATACAGACTTAAACATCTCCACCGAACCACAGTAACCCCAACTTACCTAAAGCCTTATTTGTGTTTGTAATGTCTGAAATGAAATCAGCTTACTTACTAGCTGGTTACTAAAATTGAGCAATAACTAGTAGGTTTAAGTAGTTAGTTAGTAAGTTAATGACCATAGCACTGTATATTCCACTGATTGAACATACATATCTTTCGTAGCAATGCCATCTAGACAAGTATCTAGTGAAGAATGATGCTGCTAACTCAAATCCTTGTAACGCTAATCTGAGGAATATACATCTATGGAACGACAACACATCACACAATCAGATAAACATTAGCATTAGCCTTCAACCAAGTTTTTACTCACATATCATTAGTCGGAACAATGTGAGAGCGCAGAGATTTCAGAGACATATATATATATATATATATATACCTCACACTGTAAACAGATTTATCTCCTTGTTTTTCCGCTGGCATTTTCCTGTCTGCCATCGTTAAAGCCTCGTTAGCCTTCACTGCTAATGTAAATGAGAGCGTTGGATTTAATGGTGTCTCATATAAGCATATAAAGCCATTTACAAAAAAACATTAGCATCAGCTAACAGCTAATGGTGGCTTACCCACATCAGCAAGGACAATAACCACCACACGAAATCAAATGAAACTCTCTAGGCACCCTCAGAAACAAGTTTCCTTTCCTGTTAATGGGTATTGCTCCATGAGAAAAGCAAGATTTCACACCTAATTAGTGTTCCTACTAGAATGTGTGCCATTTTGAAGGGTTCGTGACATCTTACGTTTTGTGGTTAGTCAGTGTTCCTACCAAAACCTTAGGACATTTCAAGCCTCCATCCCAAATGCATACGTTGTCAATGCTCTTCTGTGCAACATGCATTGGTGGTGGCTGATTTTTCTAGTCGTTTAATATTATTTAATTCTCCATTGTCTTTTTCGGCTCTCCTTTAATCATTTTCATCCCTGTCTTTTTTTAATATTTACTTCCGTCCTGAACTTCAGTCCTTCCTGTCCTCCTGTAAAATGCATTGTTTCTCTGTTGTATTCAAGAAATATATATTTTTTTTACTGCAATCCCTCACTCTTTTTGTTTAGCCCGAAGTAAAAACACAAAAATGAAAGCGCTGAATCCACAGACAAAGACTTATGTGGCAGGTAATAAACCTTGTTTAGTGGGACACATTTGTGGGCGAGAGACCGGCAGCGTGTTAACAGTAAACACTCAGTGATCATTCCAGCTGTAATTATAATTATACAGCATGACTCCACTCGGATAAAAACCACTGACCCAAACACTCAGGCTGTGTGTTCACTGCACTCTGCTTTATAAACCCAGAGTGCTGTTTAACTCCCAAAATAATGAGAGAGCTTTACAAAGTGCACTCAGAGCTACAGCGTTTCAGGAAGTGATCTTTGCACACAGCTAAATGAATCAGCACTCAGACTTGTTTATCTTAAATTAGAATATTTTTTTGTTGTTGTTGTTTGTTTTTGAATTTGGTTTGTTGGTTTCTACCTGCTTTTATGGTTTGGTTTATTAAACAGCCATGCTCTTTCTGTTGGTACCCCTATATCCGGTGTGTACAGTCACATTTGGGTAGGAAGATGATTTCGTTTTGGATGAGGGAGCATCTGCTTTTGTTGAAGGCCAAGCCGTAATTGAAGAAGGGTCAGATCAAGACATAGATCTTGGTTTTGGTTGAAGAAACTTAATCACCTAGGTGGAAGAAGCATAAATTTGGTATAAAAAGTCTTAAGTTGGCAAAGTAAACCTTAGTTTGAATAAAAGATACCTTGGATTGGACAGGTGAGAACCCTACAGTTGGGGGAAGAAGCATGGTGTTGGGTGTAAAGGAATCTCAATAAAGCATAAAGTTATTAAAATCAGGTGGAACACATTTTGTTTTAGGTGAG
This sequence comes from Clariallabes teugelsi, assembly GCA_030014215.1. NCBI lineage: Eukaryota > Metazoa > Chordata > Actinopteri > Siluriformes > Clariidae > Clariallabes > Clariallabes teugelsi. The sequence continues at coordinate 18,741,946 of JAQMYG010000010.1, forward strand.
AGAAGCCTATGACTGACTAGAAAAAGTTTTTAGTTTAGGTCAATGGTTTTTCATGTCCAGTCCTAGGGGACCACCTGGCCTGCACATTTTAACGTTTTCTCATGTCCCAGAAGACCTGATTTAACTAATCAGGTAATTAACATCTTTTCCTTAATTGAAGTGGATGTAATAGAGACGGGGAAACTGAGCATGGCAGGTGGTCATCTAGGAGGAGGGGTGAGAACACTGGATTTGGTGAAATAAAATTCTATTTTAGACAAATGATGCAAGGAAAAAATAAACTTGGATTAGACTTAGGGATAGCTTTGAATGTTTTGGAAGTAGAAGTTTGATAAAATAATTGAGGTAAATAAACCTTGGTTATGATGGACAAGTAGTAGAAGAAGCTTCAAGTACATAAGACAGCATGGTTATTTTCAACAGAAAAGGCTCAGGTTTTGGTGGACAAAATGTCAACTTGGCCACAGAGGTCTTAGTTTGGCAGATTTGCCTTGGTTTGGGTGACAGTTGGATAAATGACACCTTGATTTGAATGAATAGTTATTTGTTTTGATGGACGAAGCTTGAGTTGGGATATCAGAAGCTCTAGTTTGGCAGATGAAGTCTTTCTTTGGGTAAAAAAAAATGTTTGATTTGATTTGATAGAAGACATCTACGTATGTCCTTATTGTATATGGGAAATATCTTGATTTTGGTAAAAGAAACACTTTAGAAGTCCTGCAGATACAGTATAATATTTGGGTAAAAAGAACCTTAGTTTGGTTGCAGATGGAGCTTTGAGGTGAAGAGACCCCAGTTATGGTGGAAATATTCTGGGAGAAGCCTTAATTTTGTAGGCAGATCAACAACAAAAAAATCAGAAAAGCAAAAGAAGATCAATTTCAGTGGTCACAACCTTGGTTTTGGGCAGAGGCAACCATTGAGTGGCTGGAAGTTTGGTGGAAGATGTCATTATTTGTGTAGAAAAACCCTTGTTTGAGCAGGAGAAACTTCTAAGGTCAGCGGAGGAGTGGGATAAGCCTTTGGCAGAGCAATTCTTAGACTGTGTTGAATGAATCTTTGTTTGGATAGAAGAAGCTTGGGTTTAGGTTGAAGCACCCTCAGGTTGGCTGAAACCAGCCTCAATTTGGAGAAATACAACCTTATGTTTGGGTCAGCAAATTCTTTCTTGGGCAATAAAGGCGTTAGCGGTGATGTTTGGTCAAGACAAATCTGTATGTACTGTAGTAGAATGTGTCTTGTCAAAAAAGTCAAATTTAAAACAACTTTTTCAATGTTAGACAAGTGTAGTTTTGTTTTCAATAAGCAATTTATAATAGTGCAAGCAAGAGTTTTTTGTTTGTTTGTTTTTGGCCCAGCCTGGGGCTTCATATTATCAGTCAGCAGACATTCCTGTTCCTGTGTTTTGGGTGCTAGACACTTCTAAGTCGTTAGGGCAAATCGACAAGGGCCTGTCGAAAACGGTATTGAAATGCAGACATGGTCCCAAATCGACCCCCTTGTTCCTTACGTAGTAAAATAACCATTTTGTGCAGCGTCCCTGTGTAGAAATCACTCTAGGGCACTGGAGGGTTGGTCTCGCAGGATTTGGAACACCTCCATTCAGACTCGGGTCATGCACGGCATGATGAATTGGGTCTGCACTAAAGGCCCGTGAGGACACGCCTGACAAGCCCAGTCCTGGAAGAATCAATAAAACTCTAATGCCGCAGCAGAACGGGTGGAGAATACACACACGCACACGCACACACTCATCTGTCTTTTTTCTCTTTGCTCTCCTCTGTAGGATTACGTGCTGCACTGCTGCAAAACACTGTTGGAGTTTGAGCTGTGCGTGATCCGGGATAAAAACACAATCCGATCTGAAATGAGCTCTCGTCTCAAAGCAGCTGGGATAAAAGAATATTCATAAAAAAATATATTAAATAAATAAATAAATAAAAGAGATTTAGAATCGGAGTTAGAGGAAAGGATTAGAGTGGCCGGGTCAGGGTTTGATATCCCTTGGAAAAGAAAAAGACCAAGGGCAACATATTGCATGACAATCCCTGTATGTATGTTCTAAAGTAGAAGCAGACTCTTCTCGCTTTAATCAGTGAAGAACTCTGAAGCTAAAAATATATACTGTATATACCGTGTCATTACAAATGATTACATATAATAATTATAATAATTAAAAATAATCTATACAAGATTAAACTAACCTTATGATGTTTGCTTTAATTAGTTTTGCTAATGTAACTAAGATGTATGAAAGGTATATAGCCTCTGGTGTAGTGCGGTGTGTATCTGCAGGCTAGAATTTTCCCAGATTTAATTTAATTTGTATGAGATTTTTAATTTCCCTCGTTTATATGGCTTTTTTTTTATAGGAGGTTTGTCTTTTTATAAACAATCTTAAGTTTAGTCTTTAATTCATTTTGGTCTTTTTAAAGTTCTTGAATTTTATTGTGTACATATTCAATCTAATTTTTTTTTTCCGTTGATTTTTTTATTTTTTATTTAATTAGTTTACTGTTTATTTATTTATTTACTTATTTATTTTCTATTTACTTTAGAGCATTTTACCCTTTGGTGGTCAGGCCACTTTTAAAATAAAATAATTTACAGTACACCCACGTCTCCAAGCACCACTACACCACTGATTACTGTTATATCATGAGGTGAGCTAACACACAGAACTCAGTGTTTCTTGGAGAGGTGAGTGCATTAGCCTGTTTCTCTGACACGACCAAGTAGTACCTGAGAATCCCTGTTATTTATCCCTTTATAGTGTGTAGGGCACAAGAAAGTAGACTTTTCTGATCATGTTTAGTTGATCTACTCCAGGCATACTGCAGGGCTAGTTCATTTATTTAAGGCATGTTTGATTTTTTTGGTGTTAATGAAATTAACAACAGGTGAACTAGAGGGGAACCAATAGGACCACTAAAAGTCAGGAATGGTTTTACAAGTTGAGGCCACTGGATTTTTTAGGGTCAGTGTCACTGCCAGTAGCATTAGGCGATACCTGGACGGTACAGATGTTGCACAGTCCAACTCCTCCTCCAACTCCTCCATCAATATGTGCCATTGCCTTGCTGTGTCTCCCAAGACATTCTCAGCACGAGCATCTGGAAACATTCCAGGACACAGGAAAGTACTCTGAGAGCTGGACAGCGCTGTAAAAGGTGCTCAATTGGAGCTCGATTGGCATTTGCCAGAGAATACCAGCATTAGCAGGTTCGCCATTAGCGCCCTGTGCTCTTCGCAAATGAGGGCAGGTTCACCCTGAGCACATGTGATGGATATGAAAGGGATGTAAAATGTTATGCTGCCTGTAACATGATTCAGCATGACTGGTTTTGTGGTGGGTCAGTGATGGTCTGGGGAGGCATATTCACGGAGGGACGCACAGACCTCCATGGACTAGAAAACATCAACCTGAGGTATAGGGATGAAATCCTTGGATCCATTGTCAGATCATATGCTGGTGCAGCGAGTCCTGGGTTCCTCCTGGTGCACGACAATGCCCGGCCTCATGTGGTGAGAGAGTATGCAGGCAGTTACTGGAGGGAATTGATACCATTGACTTGCCCCCACACTTGCCTGACCTAAATCCACCAGAACACCTCTGGGACATTATGTTTCGGTCCGTCCATCGCCGCTAGTTTGCACCTCAGACTGTTCCGGAGCTCAGTGATATTGTGGTCCAGATCAGGGAGGAGATACCCCAGGGCACCAAACGCTGTCTCATTAAGGACATGCCACGGTGTTGTTAGACATGCATTCCATTTTTTATTTCCATCAAATGATGTTTTTTATTTCCATCAAATGATGTCGCATCCTTTCATTCATAACAGATTACCCAGTCCATATCCGTATAGATATCCAGCAAGATTAGTTTACCATTTAGATCTGATGTGTTTTTAAAATGTTCATTTGATTTTTTTTAACAGTTTTTATAAGGATATAAATCTAGCTCTGGGAAGGAAGGAAGGAAGGAAGGAAGGACTTAATTGCAGTTTGCAGTATGAAAGAGGTAAATAATTGAGAGAGAAGGCAAGAAAAAAGGGAAAATAAAAACAAAAAACACAAGGGACAAAACAGTTAAAAAGGAATTGAAGAAGAAAAATTATGTCAAGTTAAAAATTTAATACTACAAGAGTTTGCCACATCCCTTCATAACTATTAAAAAAATAATGTACTCAGCTCTCACCTAAAGTGTGGGTAAGGAAGGAAGGAAATAGGAGAGAAAGGGAAAAGACAAAATGACAAAAAGAGAAAGAAATAATTGAAAGAGAGAAAGAAAAAGCAAGAAATATAAAAAGATGAAAAAAGAGACCAAAAAAAAAGAAAGGGAAAAAAAGAAAAGGAAACGATGGAAGAAATAAGCAAGAGTAAAAAGAAAAGGAAATAGAAAGTTAAACAAAAAAATTAAGTAAAAGAGAAAAAAATAAGGAAGGAAGACAAAAAAATAGGAATGAAGAAAGAAAATAGGAAAGATAGGAAAAAGATAGAAAAAAGGCAAAGTAAAAGACAAAAAGTATTAGAGAAAGAAAAAAGAAAAGAAAAGAAAAGAAAGGGAAAAAAGTCAAAGAAAGTACAAATGAAACAACACAAAAGAAGAAAGAGGATGTAAAAGAGAAAGAAAGGAAGGAAAGATGGAAGGAATAAGAAAAGGAGAAACAGAGATACTGTAGGTGAAACTGAAAGCCATAATTACAGGAAACTCAACCGTCTTTACAACACAAAGTAGTTTATGTGTGTGACTATCATACAGCTCTTTCTCTATATGTGTGTGTGTGTGTGTGTGTGTGTGTGTGTGTGTGTGTGTGTAAAGGAGTAGGTGGATAGTCAGCTTACGCTGTCCTGCATTGTTCTCCAGACGCTCCTCTGGGAAGCAGTGGAAGAAATAACACAGAAAGTGAGACACTTCTTGACAGACAGTAGAGACATAGACAGACAGACAGAGGAAACGGCAGACAGACAGACAGACAGACAGACACTCACCAGTCTGTCAAGGCTGCTGCTCTCTGACAGAGGCATTTCTTCTGGGTTGTATGGTTTAAACCGAGCATTAAACACCTCACGGGTGCTCCGACCTGATCCGGATCGAACTGGTTTGAGATGACCACAACCCTGAAACACCTTCACACAACCACAGCAACAACGAGTCAAAAGAGAAACGATGGAAGGAATAAGAAGAGTAAAAGGAAAAAAGAAATAGAAAGATAAACAAGGTGTTTATCAAGTTTACAAAAAAAAAACAGCCTTGAAATATGTGTGATACAGTGTGTGTCCCGGGTTGTGGTGTGATTAGGAAATAACCAGCGTAATACTGTGGTGGTTTGGGACACAGCAGATGGACAGAGTTGCTACACAATCAATATTATTGTTATAAGAAGTCATAGAAAGTCTGAATGTGTGTGTGTGTGTGTGTGTGTGTGTGTGTGCGTGAGTGAACCTTCTCAGAGACTTGGATGCTGTTTTCCTGCATGGCCATGATGGCCTCAGAGATCTTCACGTCGATCGGCTCCATCACGGCCTCGATGTTAAATGGCCCCTTCAATCTGTCAGCTACCAGGAGCATGGAGTCTACACACACACACACACACACACACACACACACACACACATAATTAGACTTGCAATTACCAAAGGAGGTCGACTGCACAGCAAGGAGCTAAAAGAGATAAAGGAGAGAAAGAGGAAAGAGGCAAAACTAGTGAAAGAGACAATCAGAGGTTCAAGTCCCAGCACTGCCAGGTTGCTACTGTTGAGCCTTTACGTAATCCCCTTAACCCTGCCTGCTAGACGGGGCGCTGTATACTGGCTGACCCTGAGCTCTGACCCCAGCTTCCTAACTGCAATATGTAAAAAAAATATATAATAATAATTTGATTGTCAAAAAACTGAATCTTAATCTAAATAATTGAAGGAAAAGTCAAAAAATTCAAAAGTTGGAAGGGAAAAGGGTAAAAAGGATAGGGTGCAAGAAGGAAAGAAAGAAAGAAAGAAAGGTACAAAAAAGACATGTGGGAAAATTTAGAAAGTAAGAAGTGCCAAAAAAAAGAAAGAAAGTAATGTAAAAAAAAAAAAGTAAAAAGAGATATAGCTGGAACTTGTAGAAAGCGGAAATGAAAAAAAGAAAGTAATAAAGGACAAGTCCACAGAAAGCGATAAATCGTTCAGATGGAGGGAGGGAGGAAAGAAAGGGAGTGATTGGAATCATTTAAGAACAATAAATATAAAAAAATAATAATGGAGAAATAGAAAAGAAGAAGAAACAAATGTTAAAAATGAAGCGAGAAAAAAAATAAATGAAAAAAAACGATGGTGGAAGTGAAAAAACATGATGGAGGGAAGCAAAGATAGAAATAAAGATAGAAATAAAGAAAGAGGTCAAATACAGTGAGCAGAAAAAAGAGATAAAGTGAACAAAAAAAAGAAATACATGTTGCTATTTTTCCATTTGATATACTGTATCTGAAACTGGATGTTGAAGTTATTGAAGCATACAGTAAGTTAGTACACCCTTGACACTAACTTACTTCCTGTCCAGACTACACAGTGCTCATGATCAACATCGAAGCACAAGATGGTCTACAAGCCCCGCCCACTCTGTGGCTTAGTCTGTGTCATACAGTAACCTGTTAGTAAGACATCAGTGTGTGTGTGTGTGTGTGTGTGTGTGTCCGTCCTCCATACTGGCTGTCTCTGCAGTCGATTGTGTGCATGGACGCTGTGCCGCTCTCACACTTCAGTCGTTAAATCTCTGTTATTAATTTGCACTCGTAGGGAACCTATTACCCGGGCCGGAGTGAGACTATCGATCCAAGTGCACTCTGGATGAACGAGGGCGGCATGAAAGTGTTTGATCTTTTCATTTAGGCCCACTCCTGCACGATGGAGCCGCCTGCAGGTGTCTCGCTCTTTCATTACAGTTGAGAGAGAGAGAGAGAGAGAAAGGGAGAGAGCAAGCAAAGTGAGCGAGAGAGCGGAAGATTTAAGACTTGATTGTCAATTAGGGCTTTGAAAGAGGAAGTGAAAGAGCGAGTGCAGTTGAAAAAATAAAAAGGACGGACGGCTGCAAGGCTTCAGGCGCAAAATGGAAAAATGAAATAACAGCAAACGCAATTAACGTTGAGAGGTCAGAGAGACTCGGGAGATTTAATAACGGAGAAAAACACATTAGACTCAATAGCGACGTGTCTCCATCTTCAGAGATAAAAAATGTATATATGTAGAACAAACAGCGAACTTCATCAAATCTGCCCCAGGACATGCACTACATCTCCTATTTTTTATTACAATTATAACTCTAGCTCGCCTGAGGTTTTATCAGGTACGCTAACAGAAACATATTTGTTATTACAGCGTATTATTTAGCATGTGGGTTTCCAGTAATAATTCTGAATTATTGGCACCCTTAGTAAAAATGATAAGAAAAGGTTACGAAAACGATCTTTCTACTTAAACTCATACATGTTAGTATGTGTGAAACATCGACCTTTTAAAGAAAGCAAAACTAAAAGTTTACTTGTATGTATTTTGTCATTAAAGTCAAGTTGATTTATGATAAATCAATAAAAATCTACAGGAACAATGTTGATGTTAAGATGCATTTATAAAGAACTAAATGCAGGGTGCCAATAATTCTCACTTATTATAAATTCTGAGGTTTTTAAAAATATTTCTCAAAAAAAAAAAAAAATGCTGTCAGTTAAACATATTAATTTTCTCAACATTATTTTCTATTTTTTGTTTAACTCATTTCCGAGGGTGCCAATAATTCTGGAGCTGCAGTTTTCTGACATTAGCTAGCAATTTCCCACATCTTCAAATTCTATTGATTGAAAAACCCTTCAATAATCTCTATTTTGGTTTCTTTCCTGATCCTGCTCTATCTTCAGACTCCGCCCCTTAATAAACATTTTCGGTATTCTTATTCTTCTTATTCTTATTTCAGCCATTTTTTCTTTTCAAGAGTGAATTAGTTCAGAGAAAATATAACCAGGGTCTGTCTTGCAAGATCCCACCTACTTGTAAGACTCCTCCCATCTTCTAAAACACATCCTACATTTTACGCATACTCCTTGCATAAAGCCAAGCCACACCCATTTTTCCCAGAGTCTCAAGAACCCTTATAATTTCCCCTTCTAGTCTCCCCATTTTCATTGAAATATTTTAGAGGTGTTTTGAACTACGGGGTCATCTTTAGGGTTGTGGGTTATCAGTGTTGGGGTTCTCTGACCAGCCACCCCAACCCCTCCGTCCTATACACTAGATGGATCATTCGTGCTTAATTGCCCCTAGATGTGATTAAGTGTATAACTGGTGCTCTGTAATGCACCTGTGTCCGCTCCAGGGTGAATTCTTCTTCTACCCTGCACCCAGTGTTAATGGGATTGTCTCTGGATCCAAATAAAGAGATAACTAAAGATACATGAATTAATGTTTTTTTTTTCCTTCTTTCCCAGAAGCTCTAAGCTCAGAGCTGTCTTGAAAAAGAAGACAAACAGAGACTTTTTTTTTTTTTTTTGTAAATTCTGTGCGGCGATGCGGAGCGAGCGAATCGCTGACATGCCGCAGGGGGAGAAACCAGGACAGGACAGGATTTATTCATTTTATTCTCAGAATTTGAAACTCGTCAAAGGTTCAGCTTTCACCTCAAACTATTTGCGCTGGAAAGTTTCCTCCCGCTGAGATCTGATCCGCGTTGCAGAGCGAGTATGAGACTTTGCCTTGAAGTGCCGTTTGATATTAGTTCCACTGTGATATTAGTTCCAGTGCGCGTCTATATTTACTCACCTCGGGGTTAAGGTTTACACTTTTTTTAGTTTTCCTTATCTCATATGAAGAAATTGAACTGCAGTAATTAGTATGGTGGATGGAATCAGCATACTTAGTTGGTGTGTTGGAACAAATCAGTGCTGTGGGTGGAGCAAGCAGTAACCAGTAAGTGGAGTGGGCGGGGCTTAGTAATTATTATTAAAAGTGGTGGGTGTAATCAGAATCATTGGGTTGTGTGTAACAATGCGTGGCTGGGATGGGTGGAGTCAAATCCATTTACACGAGTTATTGGTATTGGGAGTGAAGAAGGGACTGGTGGGTGTGGTGGGCGGAGTCAGAGGTAAGTAGTAGTTATGGGAACCGCTAGGTTTTAATGGGTGGAGGCGTGTGCGTCTCTGTAGCAGCTCTGAATTAATTAAATCAACGAAGCAACAAACAAAACAATCTTATTTAGTGCTTGGCTGTGTTCCATTCCAGTGTGCTTCCTACTCCCTAATCCCTGCGCAGGGAGTGTCGGTTAAGGAAACTTCCCATAACAAAAGTCCACCATTCGAAACGCCCTGCAACATCTCCAGCACTTCCTCTGTGTGTCACCCTGGTAACAGAAGCACCTCGCAAACCTGTTACTGCTGCTGTGGAAATTTCACGCTACGGAAATAATGATGAATATTTATTAACACATTTTTGAAACAAATAATTAACAAAAACTGACCATTATAAAACATACACTACTGAAATGTGTACAACTCATTAATAAATGATTTGATTAATTCACAAGATTTAAGGAGAAATTATTAATATTCTGCAACTATTTTTTTTAAAAAAAATTTTTACAGACTACAAGCCTATATACAGAACAGGTCAAAAGTTTGGACACGCCTTCACTCATTCAATGTGTTTTCTTTATTTTCATGACCATTTACATTGGTAGATTCTTACTGAAGGCATCAAAACTATGAATGAACA
>JAQMYG010000010.1:18751786-18766134 GCA_030014215.1 Clariallabes teugelsi
AGAAATTCCACTAATTAACCCTGATAAGGCACACCTGTGAAGTGAAAACCATTTCAGGTGACTACCTCTTGAAGCTCTTCGAGAGAATGCCAAGAGTGTGCAAAGCAGTAATCAGAGCAAAGGGGGGCTATTTTGAAGAAACTAGAATATAAACACTAGAATATGTTTTCAGTAATTTCACCTTTTTTTGTTAAGTACTTAACTCCACATGTGTTCATTCATAGTTTTGATGCCTTCAGTGAGAATAAAGAAAATAAAGAAAACACATTGAATGAGAAGGTGTGTCCAAACTTTTGGCCTGTACTGTATATCCCTTTTTTTTTATATGAATGTCTTTTCGAGCTCTTTTTCTTTCAGGCTCCAGTAAGGAGGAGTGAGGTGAGATGGGAAATTTCTTTTACAGTATGTCCACTTGTGAAGACCCATTGTTCACTTGTTTCCTAAGTTCCCTTTGAATTGAGCAGTTACTCCATAATGGGATTTGCTCTGTAATAAATAAAAGCTAACTAGTCAAATACAGAAACTCTGATGATGTCATAAAAAGCACTGACCAATCAGCAGCTTTGCTTCATTTCACACTTGGATTGCTTTGCTAAGAAACATTTCTTCATCTTGTCCCTGGTCATGCTGTACTTTTCCTTTTTTTTTTTTTTTTTTTTAAAACCAATATTCCCATTTTCCTCCATTCTGTCATTATTTCTTTGTCTTCTTTTGCATTTTGTTCTGTCTTTCTCCCTCATTGTTCCTTTCCATCATGACTTCCAACTCATTTAATCTCTTAAAGGCTTCAAGAACATTTTTGCTGCTTCAGTCGCTATGGCAAGGAAGTGAAACCACTAGTTAAGTCTGAAACAGACCAAACTCTAAATAAGGTGATGTAATTTTGACTATTTTCGAGATGTGTGAAGTAAAAGTGGCAATGCAGGAGGAAGCGGCGTATCCTGCAAGGCTTAGTGTTTAAAATGCCACAGCTGGGTGGTACAGCGAGTGTAACCACGGGCATGAAGCTTGAATGTTTCCTCTGAGTAAACATCCCATTTATATTTATTTCCCCAAAGCAAAAGCAACAGCTGTCACATAGCTAAGAAAGAGATCAGGGACATGTTACAAATGTGTAGCATTTGTTGCCTCCTGCTCCACACTGCAACAATGCGTATGACACAAAAGCAAGGATTATCACCTTAACACCTTTGTACTCACACATACACAGGGTTTAAGGGATGTGAATATTTAACGAGAAAATAGAGGGATGTTGAATGCTGGAAAGCAGGAAGTGAGCACCAGTGTGAGAGTGAGACAGAGAGAGTGAGACAGTGTGAGAGTAAGACACAGAGGGAGGATGAAAAAGAACGATGGATGTGTGATAGTGTGAATGAAACACTTTATCTGTCTCTGCATCTCTGTCGGGGTTTGTACCTGTCAAATCCATCAAGGCCGTTGCACGCTCCATCACTCCGCAGAGAGAGAAAGACAGAAGGAGAGAGACAGACGGCTCTTGGATAACAAGGAAGTGAAAGGTAGCAAAGACGTGGGAACAAGGGATGGAGAGATGTGTAGAGATGTGTAGAGTCCTACAATCATAGAGGGGTGGGATGATGCGCTGTGTTGTCTCAGATATATAACACCGAATAAACAAATTCAAGATGCAAATAAACACATAAAGAATAAAAATTACAATTATTTATCTTACTTTTATACTGATTTGCATGTATAAAATAAAAATAAAAAAGTAATAAAAAATGAATGTGAAGACAATAAAGAGGAAAAAAGCATTTTATTTCAAAATAACAAGGAGAAAAAATAAAACAGATTAAAGAAAAATAAACTGCTAAGTAAATAAATACAAGTAAATAAATTCATGAATGAAAGAACGAAATGCAAAGTAATAAGTAAAAATTAAGAAACAAAAACATAGAAAGGAGAATGAGAGGGATGAGTGGGTTAGGAAAAAAGAAAAATGGTATTAAAAAAAGGAAAGCATGAGGTGGAAAGAGTCAAATTTGTTAATTTGTCAAAGAAAGAAAAGAAAGAAAAAAATAAATGAAAGGAAAGGAAGATCTAATGAAAAATACAGGTAAACAAAATACAAAAGGAAATATATTCATATATTAAAAGCAGTGGTGCATGTGGTAAAAAAAAAAAAAAAATACATGCTCCACTGAAAGAATAAAAACAGTTGTACTTAAAGAAAAAAAAAAGATTAAATAAAGACAGAAAATAAAAATAATAAAATGGAGAAAAAAACAAGGGGGGGAAATGCAAAATAGGTATGCATAGAGAGACAAAATACAGATGAAAAAAGGATAGAGGGAAAAAAAGGTAGAGAGATAACAGAAAGAAAAAAAGAAAGAAAGAAAGAAAGAAAGATGTAATAGGTTAAGAAATAATACAATGGAAGAATAAAAATCTGAAAAACTCTAGGCGAGATGAAAGACAAAGGCCAATGCATAAAAAAAATACTTAAATACAGAAAAAAAAGAACAACAAAATAGAGAAATAAAAAGAAAAAAAGAAAAATAATAGAAAGAAGACAAAAACAATGCAAGAGACACTAAAAAAGAAAAGGCAAAATAGGTATGTACTGTATAAATGGAAAAAGGAAGGATGATAAAGAAAGAAAGAAAGAAAGAAAGAAAGAGAAAAATGGGATGAGAAAAAGGGGATTTTTTAAATATATACGATATACGACCCTGAATACAGGATAAATAAGATACGAATAAAATAAGAAAAATGAAAAAACAAAAGGATAAAGAAGTGAAAAAACAAATGATGAAGGGACAACAAGCATTGTAGAAAGAAAGAAAAACAGAGGAGGAAAAACAGAAATATAATCAAGGAAAAACATAATGTGGCAATAAAAGCGATAAAAAGTGTGTGTGTGCGTGTGTGTGTGTGTGTGTGTGTGAGTGTAGCTCGCTGAGAGATTCCCGCTCAACTTTACACAGATGTGGTTATACAGCTCGTGCTCCACCTGCTCCGTCCCCGGTTTCTGCGCTCGTGTTTGTGTGTATTTTTACCCGCTTCTTCACAAGGACAGGAAATATCAGGGAGCTCGCGGTGGGCTCACAGTCGCCTCGGGTTTCTGCTCCACATCAAAACCGCGCGATTAAAAAGAAATGAGTCACTAAAATCAATGCGGATCACTTACACTGCGGTGACAACAGGCTCGCTAACGGCAACGCGAGCTGAAAACTTAATTAGCCATGAAGATGAGCAGAAAACTGAGAGAGAGAGAGAGAGAGAGAGAGAGAAAGCCTGACCTGTACATATGCCCAGTGTTTAATCGTTAAAGAAATGCTCAAGTTTCAAAATTTTATATCAATTTAATGTGAAAACGCAATATACACCTTTACTGAACTTTTAGTTTGATGGTAGCTTCTTCACTTCAGTGCTAGTTTGCGTAGTGTAGAGTTACATCCCAGTTTAGCAGGCTGGTTTATGCTATAGACTGTGCAACATGATGCTACTTAGTGTTTAATTCAGTTTTACATAATGCTAGCTTGTGTGTTCGGGCTGTTTACTGTAAAGTCTGGTCTGTTAGCATAATTACTATAATGCGAGTCTGTAAGGGTGTAATAATGTGCATCTTGCTCAATATCATATAACCCACTATCCTTCCTAAAAAGAAATATCTGGATACGTTCTAGGCTACTATGTGAGCTAGTTAGCAATCCTGCTAAATTTTTATATCTTTCTAGCACTTTCATTTAATTAATCATAATTAAACACCATATGAAGCTACATTTTAGTTTTAAGCCACTTTAGTTAGGTTTAAAAACTCTTCTTCTTCATCTTCAGTTTTTCACAAGCCAAGATGCTTGCATATCAGTGCATTAACAGGTTAGCGTACAGTATAAGCTAAAGAAAAGCAGAAATAGCTATCAAAAGCCTCAAGAGTGTTTGCTGTAATACTAGTTTGTATTCTGTTTACTCTACAGCTAATTTGTTTTAACATTATTTTCATTTTAGGATTGTTGATATAACGCTAGTTCATGTTTTAGAATTTTTATATAAAGCTAGTTCATGTTTTTGCATGTTTACTGTTAGTTAATTTGTTAGCATTTTAATATAAAGCTAGTTCATGTTTTAGCATTTTTAATATAATGCTAGTTCATGTTTTAGCATTTTTAATATAATGCTAGTTCATGTTTTAGCATTTTTAATATAATGCTAGTTCATGTTTTAGCATTTTTAATATAAAGCTAGTTCATGTTTTAGCATTTTTAATATAATGCTAGTTCATGTTTTGGCATTTTTAATATAAAGCTAGTTCATGTGTTAGCATTTTTAATATAATGCTAGTTCATGTTTTAGCATTTTTAATATAATGCTAGTTCATGTTTTAGCATGTTTACTGTTAGTTCATGTGTTAGCATTTTAATATAATGCTAGTTCATGTTTTAGCATGTTCACTGTTAGTTCATGTTTTAGCATGTTTGAGGTAAAGCTAATTTATGTTTACTGTAAACTAGTTCATGTTTTAGCATTTCTGATATAAAGCCAGTCCATATTTTAGTATGTTTACTATAAAGCTAGCTGGTTTGAACCTGTTGCTAGTAACCTGAAGTGGTTTGTGTTTTAGCATGTTTCATATGAAGCTAGTTTGTATTTTAAACTGTTTACTATAAAGCTAGTTCACATTTGACATATTTGATATAGTTTGCAGTTTAACTTTATTTACATTATCATGTAAAATTATTATTGATTTAATTTAAGGTCAGGGAATTGTGCTTAGTGTGCTGTGATGAATATCAAGAGCTAGAAACCCCAGGACATGCCCACAGCTCTTTTTCCCCCTCTTTCTCTTGTCAAAGCGAGGACAGGATTTAGGTGACAGCTCTCGAGGTGATGTTGAGGATTTTTAAAGTTCATGCCTCCTTCGTAAGTACGAGTCCCGGTGTTAAATCTATCACAATATTTTCACAGTAAAATGTCTCCAGTAAGTCTTCTGTTTCTGGTGTTTGATATTTAAGACAATGTCCAGCTGCCTGATGTCTCGGCTGCTCTGCTGACCCCCGGCACTCTAAGGCACGCTTCCAGTCTGGGCTCTCGTCTTAAATTTTTTAAGCACTCAATCTGCTAGTTCGGGATCTGTGACTTTATAGCAAAAGCTTTTCATTTTACTGAAATGGAAAGTCTTGACACGGCCAACTCAAAATGTTCTTTACTTTTTCAAAAAAAAAAAAAAAAAAACTTAAATAGTGAAGGTCACAGACTCACTCAAGAGTTTTTCTCGGAGGACGTTGAAGATGGAGATGGCATGAAACTCTTTCAATTCATTAGAATTCCTCACTGATATTTTTTCTTAACTCTTAACTACACGCCTTGAGCACGTAAACTCACATTGTATCAGATCAGCGGCCATGTAAACTGTTCAACTGGAGTCTACTGTATAATCAGATTGACTATAATAATAATTGAACATTTCCTGAATAATCTTACCATCTGAAAAAAATGCATGCAGTTCATTTTTTGGAACTTTACTTCATCGCGAGCAAGAGCATGCAGTGGAACAAGTAGCTTAATACACACTTGCTATAAAGAGCAACACTGTGAGCTCTGCTGTTTCTCTAAACTGAAAAGCACACGCATGGCCATCCTGTGGCACAGGCGACATAAGCGGTCGCCTAGGGTGCCAAACACCAGGGGGGTGCCTCACGAGTGGTTGTTGTTGTTCTGCTGAGGAGAACTTTTTAAAAATAGTACTACTGCACTTCTGCTGTGTTATATAGATTTAAAAGAGCTTGTCTCTATGACTTTTTAATATTTACATCCCGAGACATCTAACTTTATTTGTCAGCTTTGCCAGTGTTTCGCATTCGCTGACACCCTGAGTATGTGAACAATTCACCTCGGTTCTGAATCACGTTTAATAATAGTGTTTTGCAGCTTAAATTCAGTGGCAATCTGGGGCATTTCTTTCTTTCTTTCTTTTTTTATCAACAAAATTATTCTTTTCCTTTTTTTTCTCCCTCTCTTTTCTTTCTTTCTTTCTTTTTTCGTCAAACCCACAATTTTACTTTCTTTTACCTTTTAAGGAGGCTTAGGGCACAAGGCGAGGTACACCCTGGGTGCCAATCCATCGCAGGGCACACACACACACATA
Source organism: Clariallabes teugelsi (assembly GCA_030014215.1). Classification (NCBI taxonomy): domain Eukaryota; kingdom Metazoa; phylum Chordata; class Actinopteri; order Siluriformes; family Clariidae; genus Clariallabes; species Clariallabes teugelsi. Next base: position 18,757,893 of record JAQMYG010000010.1, read on the forward strand.
CAGTACACACATTCACACACTACAGGCAATTTGGAAACGCCAATTAGCCTTATCTGCATGTCTTTGGATTGTGGGAGGAAACCAACCAAGCACGGAGAGAACATGCAAACTCCATGCACATAGAGACGGGAATCAAGCCTGACCGGGAATCGAACCCGGACCCTGGAGGTGCAAGTGCTAACCACTACACCACCGTGCCGCCTCCACTATTACTATTTAATCTATTTTTTTCCCCTCATGTTTAATATTTTGGGTATGACTTTGGTTAAAACACACCGACGACATTGTAACAACTGTATGTCAAAATAAAATTCTAGTATAAAATTCTGGTCTACTTCCAAACACAACCGTGGAACTGATTGAAAATCTCATGTCTCATTTATTTAAACTTCTTCTTTTTTTCCTATGAGTTATGAGCTATAAATAATATGTAAATTCAATAAAACCCCATTAAAATACATTACTACTGACAGTAATAAATTCGGCTGTGACACTGTTATGTAATTTGGGCTTGTTACCAAACCAAGAGTTTGATTCCTCCACCAGAGTGTAACTGCTCCCGTGTGTCTTTCACACCACTTCATTCTTCTAGTGTGTTTGATTTCAGTATTCACACAGAGTTCTCTGGATTTTTACTCTGTGGACCAAAAAAAAAAAAGAGAAACGACTTTTCTCAGTGTATCTTTAGTCTGATGTCGGTGTGTGAGTGAAAGAGGACATCCATGTCTCCTTGAGTGTGTCTCCTTGTCCTCTCCTTTCAGGGGCCAGAAAAAGAAAGTGATGTGGTGCAGTAATGATGTCACAGAGCTGTTCATCATCCCAATGTAACACACACACACAGAAAATCTCATTATCGCCACAACAGATCAGTACACAGCGTCTGATATCGATCTCCATATCAGTGAGACGAGTGTGTAAACCGTCCTGTGGGGTTTTAATTACTTTGCGGTCCAATGGCATGGACTGATGATGTCACACCATTTTTTTGTTTTATTGTACTCTTAAAAGCGCACGAAGTTTACGGCGCAAGTCGAGTCCGCTGCATTAACCCGCTATAATGAGAGGATATTTTCACACTGCTTTAGTCATCTAGGAGATGTTTAAATGTGGATTAGCGAAGGTTTCGTACGGTTCAGTGTTCAAATGATTCCTGCCCACTCCACTGCTGTAGCTCCGCCCCTCAGGAACTATGGTGGCTAAAAGGATGTATATTCCTTCTTTCCTTCCTTTCTCCATTCTTTGTTTCTTTATTTTCACACATTATTTATTTATTTTATTTGTTTTCCGTCTTTTCTTTTTCCAATTTTTTACTTTTTCTTCCAGTTTTTAGTTTTTTTTTCTTTCTTTTTTTTACTTTATACCTCTTTCTCTCATTTGTCTTTATATCGGTTCTTTACTTGTATACTTTTTTTTTTTTTCTGTTTAAATAAAATTTTTTTTTTTTTTTTACATTTACATTTACATTTAGGCATTTGGCAGACGCTCTTATCCAGAGCGACTTACAAAAAGTGCTTTGAAGTTTTTTGCTCTTTGTTGTTCTTTTTGCTATTCTTCTTCTTCTTCCTCTTTTTCTTAGATGAGTTTGCCATTTAATGCCTATCATTTTCTTTCTTTCAATCTTTCTTTTTTTCTCAATTAAATAGTATGGAAAGTGTCTCTAAAATGTCTATAAAGTGTCCATAATTAGTTTGAAAGGTGTCTGGAAAGAGTTTATGAAGTGTCTGGAGTGTGTCTATAAGGGGTCTATAAACTATAAATTGTCTGGAAAGTGTCTGAAAAGAGTTTATAACGTGTCTAGAAAGTGTTTGTAAAGTTTCTGGAAAGTTACTATATGGAGTCCGAAAAGTGACTTGACAATTTATTTTTTCACTTTATAGACACTTTATATACATTTTATAGACACTTAATATACACTTTATATAAAGTGTCTGTAATATGTTCATAAAATTTCTATAGAGTATACTGTATGTGAAGTTCGTATAAAATGTTTATAAATTGTCTGGAAAGTAGTTGTTAAATTATCCATAAAGTTGCTGGAATGTGTTGGGAATGTGTATATAAAGTGTCTATTAAATGTCTATAAAGTTATTTGGAAAGTGTCTTAAAAAATGATTGGAAAGTGGCTTTAACATGTATGTATAAAGTAATTAACAGAAAGAAGCATTCCGGGCCAGAGGTCAGACTTATAAAAAGCATTTTCTGCAATGCTTTGGTTCTTTTTTTTTTTAAACAGTTTTGAAAAAAAGTAAATTTTTAAGCGATCATAGGTCTGTTTTAAGGTTGTCTGCCAAAACTTACATTCACTCAAGTTTTAAAAACATAGTGTCAGACGTGTCAGTAATGCGGCAATGGCACCAAGATGAAAACATCTTTTGTGTCATGGGTCAACTTTCCATTGACACCGAATGTTTCCTGAAGCAGTATGTCATTTATTTGCTCTGTAGCTAACTGAGTGCTATTATACATCAAATTGTCTCAGATGAAGATTTCAAATGTGCAGGGCTTTTTGCACCCACATTTCCCGGTTAATTATTTTAGTACAGTACAGTACGGTAAACACAAAACTTACACAGCACAAAATTGTATTGCACTGTAACACAGTAACACTATCGCACTATGCTGAATCCCTCGTCCACCACATCCTGTCGTTCCCGTCCGTCTGACCTGAGGTTTTCACCGGAGTCACACCTGATATTTTCTCTTGCATCCTGTGAGCATCCTGTGCAGTGCTCGGCCATGATGTCATCGTATGCAGCATCCTTAGCAGTTACAGAATTATGCTATAAACGGGGTAGAATATTCTAGAACTGTTTAACGTATTCATTAGCTAACTGACATTGTGTACTAAATATGTATATGCTAAGCAATTTGAGCAGATGAGTAATAAGGGAAAGTCTGTGATGTGAGGTGTGTGTTTTGTAGCGAGAGCTGATGTTGTGTGTCACCTACACAGAGCGTAGGCTGGTCATTAGAGCCGCTCCATCATTACAACCTGATTACGCATTTATTTTAAGGGACGGAGGTTGCAGCAACGGCAAGTGTGTGTGAGTGAACGCTGCAACCCTCACAGCATAGCTATTATTTCTTTTATTCCCCTGATTACTCTTCCTCCTCACTCTCTCACACACACATACACACACCTTTTTCTCGTTCTGCTTCTTCTTCATCCTCATCAGAATATTTTTTTTTTGTTTTTGCTGTTTTTGCATCTCGTTCCCTTTCTTTATTTCTTTCTTCTACCAACATTCTTTCTTTCTGTCTTTTAATGTTAATTTTGTCAGCTACTGTATTTTCAAGTATAGTCTTAGTCCTGGGATAAATGTCCCTGTTAGTTGTCATCATATTTAGTCAATCGTATCCTATTTTTGTGTAGTCAAGTTTTAGTCAGAGGAACCCTTGAGTATTTTAGTCTAGTATTATTCAATGAAAATGTAACATTTTAGCAATTGTAATGATTATTATTAATTAAACCCTTCCTTTTTAATTTTTCACAAAAGAATTATCTTAACAATTAAAATTTATCTTTTCATCTGATGTTTTCAGCTAATGATATTTATTTTTAACCATCACAACGACTGCTGCATGTCCTTTTTTTTTTTTTTTTTTTTTACTTTTTTTTTTAAAACAACTACAAAACAGTATGGGGACAATATAGTGTTTTGAAGCTTTTTTTTTATCAGTTCTTTTTTTGAACAATGAACAATAAAACTGAGAATACTGTACACACCAACTTGAAAGTACTTGTTTAAACTTTAATACTGATGCTAAGACTGATGTACAACAAAATAAGATGATTCTAAACGATGATTACCTTTAAATATTTTATTTATTTTATTTATTTCATCTAACAATTTAAATGAAATGTTAAAAAATATATATTTTTTAAATGAACGTACACACTTGGACTGTTGTAAGGATATCTATGGGTCAATAATTTGTTTGATGGGTTTGGCGACAGTTTAGCTCTAAAATAAAATACGCATTATACAAATCACATATAACAAAACATAATTACCACAAAGAGGCTGTAAACCTACCTTGAGATTTTTATGGTATGCTTTGATGTGTCTCTTCAGGTTTGTGGTAGCTTTTTTCTCTCTTTCAAAATGGGCCCAAATATCTAATAATACTGCTGCGATGACGAGGAGCTTGTAACATCCCGTCACCGCACACCCAAACTACTCCTGATATGCCGCACGCCGTAACCCGGGACCTTGCTCCTTATTAAATTCATTCTTTCTGCTTGTTTAAAAAAAATAATAAATTCCTTTTGTTTTTCCCCCCTTGCTTTTGCTTGTGTTTTTGGTTTGTCGGACTTGTTACGGTAATCCACTGCTCGATCAACACTGTCCCTTTACCCAGCACAAACTATTTCACTTTCACGCTTAACATTCAGAAGCTATAATAAAAGCTTTACTGGTTACCATGACGACCAGCCTGCGGCTGTGTCCCAAACCACTGCACTACCACAGCAAATAGTTAAGTTAAAATAGAACACCATGCACAGGTGTAATTACCACAAGCGCGTGACATACTTTCAACATGCTATTTAGCACAGAGGTATGGAGGATTGGGACAAAGCCCACAGAGAGGGTCGTTCATGTTTAGCCTCAGGCCGCTCGCTTTAAAACATGGATGCAGAAATTAGTAGGTCTGTTAATTTAGCGTTGGTCTCATGGGGACGCCTGTCCTTTTAGTTTTAGCCTGGAGATAAAGGAGCCGTCCCACTGCACACAGCGCCCACATGGGAGTGCGCACCCTCTGCGCAGCCTCGTCTGATTGGCAGAAGTTGATGCGCTGATGATCCCTCTTCGCAGTTTATTATTAGACACTGGATGTCAGACAGGTGACCTCTGTTTTAGGATCGGGATGTAACAGGAAATATCCCTTCATTCCATCCCCATCCTAAATGGATAGATCATTCTCTCTCTCTGATTATTAGCCACTTCACATTTCAGTTTGTGTGTGTGTGTGTGTGTGTCCTGAGAGTGACTAGTGCTCTCCCACTGACTCCGTCTCATTGCTGCTGTTCGAAATGTTGTACAGAAGAGCAACTGAAGAATAGATGTTTTGTCATTTACGCTTCTCAGTTTCCTGATGGCTCGGTTTTAATGGAGTAGGAGTAATTTCCGCCAAGACGCTTTTAAAATGAGCAGCTTTCCGTTTTCTGCTACAGAAATCAATGATCATTTCCGCCGGATTAGACCTACACGCATGTTTTGTCATTTCTTATTTTATCAAGAGATAACAAGACATGGGCACTCTTTTCACGGACTCTGTCCCAAACCACATACTAACGTCAACTACAGAAAAACAACACTGCTGAACGACAGTTAAAGTTTAATTTTAAAGAAAAAAAACATTGTATTAATCTTTCAGAGTAAATGTATATTGAATTGTGTGAATAAAATAATAAGAGGATTAACAAAATCACTTTTTACAGAAGCACTGGGCTTTCAACTGTACATTATGAGATAATAAGGTTTCATGCTTTTTAACTTATATATTGTTAAAGTTCTGACTTTTAAATTGCAGAACATTAAGCACTGAGTTTTGTACAGTAAATCATAAAAGTTCTGACTTTACTTTGATCATTAGCTACTGATTTCCTACTTGTGGAAAATTAAAGTACTGACCATTTACTCTTATATAATTAGATCTAAAAACAAATCAATATTTGGTGGTTTACTTGAAGGCAATTAAAGTGCCATGTATTTATTTATTTTTAAACTAGTGATTTACTTGTGAAAAAGTGCTGACTTTGTAGACAAAGTAATGTTTTTTTTTACTTGTAGACAATTACGTTTTACTTCTAGGTAATTAGAAGCACTGGGCTTTTAACTGTACGTAATAAAATACTAACTTTACATACTTTTTTAACTGTCAGCCCCTCCTACGTTTAATACTGACTTTATATTTCCAGATAGTTGTGATTTTACAAATCTAGAACAATAAGTACTGATTCATTAAAATAAATTTAAAAAATGCTGACTCTTTACTTAGATCATTAAATATCTATTAAAAAAATAAATAACTATAATAATAAACTATAATAATTGGAAAATTAAAGAACTGATCTTTTACTCTTAATTAGATCTAAAAACATTTCAATATTTGGTGGTTTACTTTAAGACAATTAACGTGCTTATTTTCACTTTTAGATCATAAAACTACCGTCATTTTTACTTGTGAAAAATTGCTGACATTTAGTTGTAGACAATTACTGTTTGTTAATTTTTTTGAACTTGTAGCCAATAAAACTGCTGACTGAAAAACTTCTTCTTCTTTTTTTTTTTTTACTTGCAGGCAATTAAAGTTCTGGCCTTTTATTTGCAGATAATTAACGTATTGGCGGGTTACTTGCAGACAATAAATGTGCTGACTTTTTACTTGTAGAAATTAAAATCATGGCTTTTCCTTTGTAGACATTTAAATGTCCGACTTTTTCCTTGTACACAATAAAAAGCTGACTTTTACTTAAATCATTAACCTTAAAGTGCTGACTTTTTTTATTTTTATATCACAAAGCAATAACATTTTTACTTGTGTAACATTAGGGCGCTGAATTTTTATTTGTAAAAAAAAAAATAAAGGACTGACTTTTATCTTGTAGATCACTAAAGTTTTGCTGGTTTGCTTGTAGACAATAAATGTACTGCATTTTCACTAGTACGTGATACAAAATATTTACTTTTTACTTGTAGACAAATAAAGTCATGAGTTTTTAACTTGTCAACAATAGAGGTGTTGATTTTTAAAAATGATTATGCCCATGCCAACAAGACGGGCAATTTTAAAAATCTTGTACCGTCCAATATACTGTAAGTCCCCCTTTCCACTGAGCCAAATTTGCTACCGACCTCTCCCAACGTCTCTGGCTCTGAAGTCGTTCCGGTTAGTACCAGTTTTTCGAAGCGTAGTGACCCCACATCGAGCCATTCACGTTTTAAATAAATTCATAAAGACATGGAAATGACCCCATAGCAGATTTTGACAGGAGCAATATGGACGCATTATCGACATAATAACGTTTCAAAAGCTGACCTTAAAAAATTTAACGATGTTCTCCGGGTCCTAAATGATAATAATACTGTACTGTCACTACTGACATACTGTAAAGCGAAATGAAAACGACGCAACTGACTATTATGAACTATTACGGAAGTGTTAACAATATGATCATGACCTCATATCGTCCCGTTAATAGATAGACGCCGACAGACAGAGACGTACAGTATATCCCACCTGAACTCTCTAACATACACAGGTATACTGCGGGCCGGCAGGAGGCTCCGCCTCTTTGTTCTCTCCAAGTGAAGAAAAATAATGTTTGCGTAATCCTGTTGTAATTCACACACATTTACAGCTGAGTGAAGACATCAATCACACGCAAAAGCTGAACACAAACGCACCTGCTGTAACATTAAACAGCGGAGGCAGTGATAGAATATACATGTCAGTATTTACAGTGACATTAACATATTTGCACTTAGTTTACTTATGTACCACTTTTAATATTCATAAAACACTCAAAAGCAAATAAACATGATTCAGTATAAAATTAAAGCACTGTTTTTTTTTTTTTTACTTTCTTTTAAAAATTATGTATTTTTTAAACCTTTAGCTCGTTGATTAAGAAAAAAAATCGCAGATAGAGAGAGAGAGATTTACAATCATACATGCAGCACAATCGCACTTTATATTCAGAATCTTTATTTTTCATTTTCTTTTCTTCTCTTCTTCTTTTGTATCAGGACTATATTCTTTGACTGTATTTACTCTATTTATTATTATTATTAGTAGTAGTAGTGCTGTTATTATTATTATTATTATTACCTTTGCTTTTTTCTTCCCTCCTTCTGTAATTTTCATCCCCATGGTCACTTTATGTTTGACTGCACAGTCAAATGTATGTACAGTGGAACCTTGGATTATGAGGACAATTCGTTCCGGAAGCGGGCTCGTATTCCAAAACACTCGTAAATCAAATCGAATTTCCCCATAAGAAATCATGGAAACTCAAATTATTCGTTCCACAGCCCAAAAAATTAAACACATAAAAATAAATCCCGACATCTAAGTGTTTCCGTTTGTGCACGCTGGCGCTGCATGAGTGTGTGAAGCTAACGTAACCTCCCCTCTCCACCTTCTCGTCTTACACAGACACCCTTCCTCCACTCTTTTCACACACACACGCGCACACAATGGAAACACTGTTTTATCGGAAAAATAAACAAGAAAT
>JAQMYG010000010.1:18770996-18784002 GCA_030014215.1 Clariallabes teugelsi
TTTGTGAAATACGGTTTTATTCTGTAGCATTTATACAGTATTTTACTGTTAAAATTACGAACATTTTTTACAGTGTAAGATACGCCAGTCTGTTGCATTATAAGGCACTTCCACCTGCTACAATCTAAGACACACCCACCTGTTTTAAGCTAAGCCATGACCACCTGTTAAAATTTAAGACACAGCCACCTGCTACAATCTAAAACACACCCACCTGTTACATTCTAAGACACGCCCACCTGTTACATTCTAAGACACGCCCACCTGTTACATTCTAAGACACACCCACCTGTTACATTCTAAGACACTCCCATGTGTTACATTCTAAGACACGCCCACCTGTTGCATTGCAAGACACGTCCATGTGTCCTACACTAAGTGGGCTCTGTTTCAGACTCTACAGCTGTGTCTATTTCATTTCTTCATTAACGTTGGTTTAGTGTGTTAGCACAACCTCCTCCAGAGCTCACTCTAATTTCCAGCTACACAGTGTGTGTATGTGTGTGTGTGTGTGTGTGTGTGTGTGTGTGTGTGTGTGTGTGTGTGTATGTGTGTGCGTGTGTGTTTGTCCTTCCTGTCATCGTTGCTCGTTCTCTCGTTTACCCGCCACACGCCGTGCTACACGTGTTAGCCATCGCTGTGTAATTGAAAGTACAAGAAGCGGAGCGTGTTAGGCTGGGGCACACCTCGGTGCACAAAGATAAACACGTCCTGTCCCCGGCTGTCTGATCTCTCATCACATCACCATCCACATCCACCCATCTCTCTCTCTCTGTCTCTCTCTCTGTCTCTCTTTTGCTCTTGTCTCATTTTAGAGCTTCAGATGTATTTTATAGCTAGCTATGTCTTGCTCCACTTTCAGTCATCACTCCCTTTCTCTTCCTCTCTCGTTCTTTCTGTCTCTGTCTTACTAGAGGTGAAAGAAATGCTGACATTTTCAGGCTTTATTACATCCTTTAAAACCCTGTTGTGACACAGTTGAGAAGTAATCGTATTCTATGTACAATATCTTTATTCTAGTTTATCGTGTGGAGAGTTCACTTGTTTAACTTGGTTTATTTGTAGCCCTTTGGCTGTTAGACATCAGTGGATATAAAAGAAAAAAAAAAATAAAACATTGTTTTAAGTCTTTAAAAAAAGAGAGGAAGCAGGGAACAAGGATATGGGGCAAAAAGAAAATGGGTTGAAGGTAAAATGGAGTGAGGAAGAAAGAACAAAGAAAGACGAAGACGTGGTGGGAGAAAAGAAAGAAAGAAGGAAAGAAAGAAAGAAAGACAATCATGAGATAAAGAAAGGAAGGAAGACACCCGCTAAAGAAAAAAGAAAAAAAGAAAGAAAGAAAGAAAGAAACATGGTTGAATTATCCAATGAATGATGCAATGAAAAGAAAGAAAGAAAGAAAGAAAGAAAGAAAGAACCATGGCTGAATGATGGAACAAACAAATGAATAAATGAACAATTGAAACAAAAAGAAAGAAAGAAAGAAAGAAAGAAACATGGTTGAATTATCCAATGAATTATGCAATGAAAAGAAAGAAAGAAAGAAAGAAAGAAAGAAAGAAAGAAAGAAACATGGTTGAATTATCCAATGAATGATGGTAATGAAAAGAAAGAAAGAAAGAAAGAAAGAACCATGGCTGAATGATGGAACAAGCAAATGAATAAATGAACAATTGAAACAAAAAGAAAGAAAGAAAGAAAGAAAGAAAGAACGAAAGAAAGAAACATAGTTGAATTATCCAATGAATGATGCAATGAAAAGAAAGAACGAAAGAAAGAAACATGGTTGAAAGAAAAGAAATGAATGATGCAATGAAAATCCAATGAATGATGCAATGAAAAGAAAGAAAGAACCATGGATGAATGATGGAACAAACAAATGAATAAATGAACAATTGAACCAAAAAGAAGGATAGAAAGAAAGAAAGAAAGAAAGAAAGAAAGAATCATGAAATAAAGAAAGGAAGGAAGACACCCTTAAAGAAAAAAGGAAAGAAATAAAGAAAAAATATATGGCATTACTAGAATTATATGTGATTATATGAATATAAAAAAAAAAAACCTGCGTTACTATCCTCTCAGAACTCCTTTAAGAATTGCTCATTAGCTAGCTTTCTAACAAATCTTTGGAAATAATTGCATAGACTCTGTGAACCCCGCCAACGTAATAACAGCCCACAAGCATAATAAACTACATACCTAATACAAATCTGCATCTTTTAATGTAAAAATCCCACAAACATAAAATTACGTTTGTAGGACGTTATTACAATTTTGAAAGCTGAAGATTTTCACCTTCCCACAACTGTAACAAATCTCTGAAAATGCAATAGCTGTTTATTATGTTTGTGGGATTATTACATTAAAAGCTGCAGACCTGTATTACGTTTGTGGGCTGTTATTATTTTGGTGTGTGTTTATCTGGCACTCAATTGAATACACTTATTAAGTGAGAAAGAAATGAATGAGAACATGACCCAGCTATCCAGCATCAGATAGGATAGGTTTATGGTGTCTTTTTTAGGTGAAAGGTGTAGGTTTGATAACAGTACAAATTAAGTACACTGTAAAAAATAAAAGCTAATTTTACACATTTTTACCATAATTGTTGAAACTAATAATTTTTTATTTGACATGAGAAACAATTAATGATAAAAATTTAAAAAATGTTATGTTTCATGCTTAACATAGAATAAAACTCTTCAAAAAATGTATTAAGTGGTAAGGTTTGTTTTGCATCCATAGCTTATATATCTAATAACTTATTAATTTGCCCTACAATGTGTTGTGCTCAAATAACTGCTATTTTAAGTAATTTAAAGAATTAATAGAAAACACCGAATTGTGCTGCGAGAACTGTTTAAATAAAACTTAAAACATCATTAATGTTTATCATTATTATTATTTTTTAAATTATCATTCATTTAAATTGACTGATTGTTAACATGTTCCTCTATTGATTGTAAAAATTAAAACCAATGGAGAGTAGCAGTGACCTGTGGCATGTCCAGTAACTGCTCATGGGACGGACCTTCGGAATGCAATGTGAATACCGAGAGATGATTATCTATTCTCCAGTAAAAGGCAATGCATTATTACCACAGCAGAGACACAAGTAGTGTCAAGTGTGTCATTCATACTGTTTTATCTTTCTAGTACAGACGCTGACGCTCCTGATAAGAGAATGCTTATCAAGAGTACTTTAAATAAGAGTTTATTCTAAGACATGTTATAAATGACTTTGATGTGGAGCTTACAGAGGTAATTGATATTTTTAAACAATAGCCTTGTAGAGAAACTATTTACCCGTAAAATAACAGAAATAATATTTATTTTGTTATATTTTAAGTATTTTTACCAGGTATTTTATGACAACCTTACTGCAATTTCTGTAGTACTAGGATGTTACCATAATGAATTATTTCCCCCTTAATTTTCAGTATAAATGATCATAAATTAACCAAATTTATGAATGAAATAAAATGAAAATATAAATAATTTTTCTGGTCCCGTGCTGCCAGATTTTCACCATTTATTACAATGTCCTGTATGTTAGCTAACTATCAAGCTAAGCATGTTAGGTTATTAGCCTTGGGCTAACTTCACTAATATGATAGCTACATTGCTACTGGAGAGAAAGCAATGGGTTAGCCTGAGTCTTCACATTCATATTCCCCATATTTACCTCAGAACAGTGTGTGTGTGTGTGTGTGTGTGTGTGTGTGTGTACGCACGTTTACATATTTCTAATGATTCACTGAACTGAAATGGCCAGCTTTACTTCCATTGATTTCCCTCTTATCGATTTAACTAAGCGAATACGGCTATGACGAAGTGGTGTACAAAACTGACCAATTAGACTAGATCCCCATCCCCTAACACACACACACACACACACACACACATGCAGAAGGTGGTCCTTGCTAAGTGTAATTACAACAAAATTTTATTTATATTGAATCAATTTTGTATTTTATTTTTATATATTTAACAATAAACCTTAAGTACATTTTTTTGACATTCCAGAAAATTGTTTTTCTGCAAAAACGCTAACAGAGACACATGATAACCTGTGGCTTGCTAGCAAATTAGCTAGCTATCAAGCATGTTTTCAGTCTTTATTTGTGCTTTATTTTATTTTATTCTATTTAATTTTCCTTTATATTTATGTCACACTGCACTGTTAAATACTTTCTCGCAATTATAACTAGCTTAGCTAGGATGAGGAAGAATCCGACTACTGGGAGTGTAAAATTGACTAGCATGCTAGTAAACTAGCATTATTATTATTATTATTGTTATTATTATTATTAATCTTTCTCAATTTTGGTTTTAGTAAATAATTTTGGTACCCATTATGGTGTTCAAACCAATTTACTCTTGTTACAAAACTAGCCGCACTCAGAATGGATTATATTAGCACTACCTGTTGCTATTAAGATGTTGCTAATATTGCTAACTAATGTTGTAACAAAAATCACTAATGTTTGTGATTGCGGATATTTACACACAGAACTCCCCTCAGAAATCCTGTCAGATTTGTTAGTTAGTTTGGATAACAAATTCGGTACGTGTTTATCAGTAGTGTGGCGCAGAGAGATGTACCTCAGCGTTAAACAGATGGACTTAAATCCTCAGACGGCGTGACGGACTCTAAATCCAACCAGGCACGGTAATCCATAATCACACACACACACACACGCACATTTATTTGTGAGATTTGGTGCTGTTTGGCTGTGATAAGATCAGCATAAACCCTGCTGTGAGTCAGGATGAACTTCATTCATTCTCTCCTGTTTAATATTCATGTGTAATTTATATTATTCAATGTGTGTGTGTGTGTGTGTGTGTGTGTGTGTGTGTGTGTGTGTGTGTGTGTGTGTGTGTGTTGTAGTGTAGAGTTTCTGAGATTAACAGTTCAATCCAAATGTGTGAATGTCATGGTTCATGAATGTAGGTCATGGAATTAGACCATGGGAAAAAAGATGTCTTAAATAATATCTTAGTCACTACATAGTGCCAATATGGCAAATAGGATATGTGGTTTGGATCATGTCCACCTTGGACTGATGATGGTTATGATGTGGACTATGTAGTGAATGAGGTGTGGTAGTTTGGGACTTATCCACAGAGGAATGGTGATTTTTAGGGGGGTCGGGACAAATCCATAGTGGACTGATGATAGTGTTTGTGTGGTTTGGAACACGTCTACAGTGGACTGACGTGATGTTTTTTTTGGTTGTTTGGGACACATGTACAGCGGACTGACAATTGTGTTCATGCAGTTTGGGCCGCATCCACAGTTGCCTGATTATGGTGTTTATGTGATTTGGCACACATTCCCAGTTGCCTGATGATGTTGTTTGTGTGGTGTGCATTTTTGGCCACATCCATGGATGTTTGATGATGATGTTTACATGGTGTGGGACACATCCACAGTGGACTTATGTTTTTTTTTGCTGGTTTGGGACATGTACAGAGGACTGTCAATGGTGTTTGTGTGGTTCGGGACACATCCACAGTGGACTGATAAAAGTGCTAATGCGGTTCGGGACACATCCACAGTTAATGGTCAGTGGTGTTCAATGCGTTGAATGCTAAACTAGGATTATATGGGTTTATAATTTCATAGCTATATTAGACTTACTACTTTGTTGCAAAGAAGAAGAAGAAGGACATTTACGCACCAAATGAGCGAGTACTTTTAGGGAATAGGGAATAAGTGACATTTAAGACATTGTGATGGTTTGTGCTTCCAGTCTGCTATCCCACAATTCCCTTTGAGGGGGAAAAATGAGAACACCCCATTCAACACACACACACACACACACACACACACACACACACACACACATACATACACACACAGGCAGACTCCAAATCCCAGCTAAAGACATTACTAGCCTTGGGCCACTGCTTTAGTATTACACAGACAAGTCTTTAAAAATGAGTCCCCAGAAGAAGGAAGTGGAAACATGTTAATGCTAATGCTTAACGTCTTTAGGCATCAGAGAGAAAGCGTTAAACCCCCTGATCCCCTCCTCGGTCAGACATATTGCAGCTGAGCATCATCCCATTTTTTCATCTGCATCCAAATTCAAGCCAGGAGTCGAACAGCCGTCAACTTAGCAGTGGGTTAGCGTGCTTAGCCTCAACACTGCTGGCACTGCTAAAGGAGAGAGTCACCGGTCCATCTGTCAGCCTGAGGCACAGTTACACATCTCAACTTAAAGCTGAATGTCACACAACTACACGCTAAACATTACAGAATGTTGCTGAGTCATAGACCGGTCGCAGCTCCATCACTTGCTCCCTCAGCACATAGTCTGTTTTCACCCACCAGCATCAGGATAGGGGCGTGGCCTAATGTATGGAGGAGGAGCAATACTTTAGAATTTATAAGACTTTGTGTTGTGGGCTATTAAAGATTATAAGTTTCTAAAACATTGTCCAGCAATATGTAAGGAAGAAAAAAAAATTATGTATAAATAAAAAAGAAACTAAAGACAAACAAATAATCATTCATAAATAAATAAATAAATACATAAATAAATAAACATACAGCAAAATGCAAAATGAATAAGAAAAAAATAAGGAGGAAGTGATGAAATAAAATAAAAGTAAAAAAAAATATTTTTTAAATCATTATAAAGACAAAAGAAGAGAAATACAGAGAGAGAAAAATAAAAATAAAGAGTGATAAAAGTAAATCTAAAATACATGCAAAATACATATAAAAGTTAATGAAAAAATGAAATGATAGGAAGAAAAAGAACGAAAGGAAGAAAGGAAGGAAGGATCTTAGGGGAAATTAAACAATACAATTAAAGAACCTCGAAAAAAGAAAACTGAATTGAAATTAAATGAAAAAAGAAAGAAAGAAAGAAAGAAAAGGGGAAAAACAAAAGAAAGGATGGAGTGAAATGAAAAGGATGGTGTTATGTTAAAAGTAAGAAGAGACTGAATTAAATACAGACACACTGATATAGAATTGTGCTGCAGAATCAAACAGGTGTGTGTGTGTGTGTGTATGTGTGTGTGTGTGTGTGTGTGTGTTCCTGTGTTCGTGCCTGCTTAATGATTTGTTTGCAGATTCTATGCCCGTTGATCTACCTGTTAGCAGCACTAGCCTCGCGGTGCTGAACTGATCGGCGGTGTTCGGCATCAGTGTTTTTAGCCAAACTGTTCCTTTCAATGCTCTGACTCATGGCTCTGTCCAGACACACTCCATCATCCTTTTTTCTACAAGTGTGTGTGTGTGTGTGTGTGTGTGTGTGTGTGGGTGTGTGTTATCAGCAGAGAGAGTGTGTGCTGAATACAGATCAGCATGAGGAAATGCTGTGTGTGTTTAAAGAGGCGTGTGTGTGTGTAATGGAGGAGCGGAGACGAGCAGGCCGCCGCTCTTTCATTCAGACCTGCAGTCTCTCTTTTCATCAGCCGCCTCAGAATGAAGTGCTAATTCAGTTTATCTCTCTCTCTTTCTCTCTCTTCCACGCACAGAGCACAAAAAAGACATTCAAGCTGGGGCGTGTCTCATTCTTAGGTCAGAGAATCATAGTGTCCTTTAAAGCCTTAAATCGATTCCAATAATTAACATCATCGTTAAACTGAATCTCATTGGCTGAGAGCAGAAACGTCTAACCAGCCTTTTGCTTACCAATGTTGGTTAAATAAACTCTAATTATGGTTATTAATTTAGCTTTGCCAAACCCAGTACTCTGATTACAAATCTTTCTATCTGAAATCATTCTTCAGACAGAATTTACAGTTCTTGATTATTCATTTTGTTTGTACGTGCTAGGACTGGAATCCGGATGCTCAAATTGGATTTTTTTTTTGTTTTTTTAATGCAAACTACTTTATTCTTCTTCAAATTCATTATGTTTGTTTATATTGTAATCATCTCAGAACTATCAGAAAATTTACCAAAAAAAAAAAATCTAATAAGAAAAATAAACAGAAAGTCAACAGGGAAATATTAAATACATTTATAATATTGGAATATGTTAAAATAATTTTTTTTTAATATTATTAAACAAATTGATCTAATTTAATTATATTTTATTAAATAATTTGTGATTTATATATAATGATAACTTAATTATTATATATTTTTTTATAATAATAATAATAATAATAATAATAATAATAAATGAATAATGAACTACTTAGTATTTTATAATAATAAATATGATGAAATAATATATTTTTTTGGTATAAGGATATATAAGGAGGTTGCATGACTATCAATTATAAAATAAAATAAAAACATAAATACTGTATATATCACCATGACTCTTTTTTTTAATAATCTAATTTAGATCAGAGATATTACTTCTTTTTTTTTTTTTTAGATCATGTTTTGTTTTTTTATCTGTGGGAAAGGGGATCGTGATGTACTGTTCGAGTAATCTGTGCAAGCGACCTAGATTTTATTCTGTGATACAGACAGACAAACAAGAGGGAGAGAGAGAGGGTGAGAGAGAAAGAAAGAAAAAAACAGAGCGAGAGAGAAGGAGAGAAAGAGCTCATTTTGTTTACAGGAACTTGTTTTCGTGCTCTGTGAGAATTTGGTTTGGCAGGTCGGAGGTGTAAATGGCATCTCCGCGGCTCATTAATGTGCATCTTGAGCTGCATCTGTCTCTGTGCACAGACTATTCCACATTTAGTGCCGAGGCCTGTTTTATCTGAGGACGATTAGTGTGTGTGTGTGTGTGTGTGCCGACGCTACGCTAGCGTGTTTCCTGGCACTTGATGCCATGTGATCCAGTGTCGCATGGGTCAAACACCGATAGATGAGACGGCATGCAGTGGCGTGTCTCATCCCTGCGACCCACCCAGTGTCATATTATCACCAGGGAAGGGGGGAAGGGGGTTGGCCGTGTCTCGAAAATCAAAGCCAATGCACCAAATTGCATGTCTACACAATGCTACACAATGCACATATGTACAAGTTATTTAGATTAAAGGCTAATCGTGTACGTCTTCAGCTACATAACAAACTGACAAAACTACAAAACAGTACTGGGCATGGTGTAATATTTGGTATATTTTGCTAAACATTTTAGCAAGCTGTTTAGTTAATACAATAATGAACATGCTTTTTACTTTATAGTTTACATAAACACCAATCCAGGAACGCCATATACTGTAGCTTACATAAAGACCCTGTCCTAAAACACTTACACTATTCATTATATACGCCAATAAAATACCATACTCAGTCCAATGTGGACATATCCCAAACCACACACTGTCTAATCAATAAACACTGTACACCTCATGTGTTTATTCATGCATTCTCAGCATAATCACAATACGTTGCACTGGTTTGGAGAAACATTAATGTGTTCTAGCTGGTGACAGGTTATGAAATGTTCTACTGTGCTTAGACTGTTGGACCTCTGATGCCTAAAATCAATGATTTTCACAGGAGAGGATGTGGGACTTCTGAATGTGTGTATGAGAGAGAGAAAAAGAGAGAGAGAGAGAGAGAGAGAGAGAGAGAGAGAGGGAAAGAAAGAGAGAGAGTGAGAGAGATTTGAATAGGTAGCTCTTCTATGCCTGTAGGCCTCCTAAAGCACTGACACTCACTGAAGATGTCCCCCATAAAATAATATCACATTAATGCTGTTCTTGCTCTGGACTAAATTATTTCTGCTGAAGGACATCTGGAGATTTTTTTTTTTTCCTGAGCAGCATAAACGATGTGATATATTTTAACGGTAATAATTGTCCAGCTCCTGTAAACTGAGCTTGCCTTTATCTTTAATGCAAGCAGCTTTCAGTTGTAATGCATAATAATCCTCCCTGAGGGGTTTACTCCTCAATCTAGGAAGTTCTTGTCCAAGATTCTGTCCTTCTCCAGGATACCTTTCTTGTTTGGGAATACCATCCTTGTCTCAGATACATTTCTGTCCATATTCGAGGATACTTTCATAGTACTCCCTTCCCTTCCTGTTCACATCGTACACCTTAGAATTTTATGTTCAAGTTTAGCACTTGGCATCTACAGAAATTTTCTGATGACTTTGGTCGAGTGAAGCATGGCAGGAAGACCGGTGACCTGCTTCACTGAGTGATGTCCACAAACCCCTGTCTCTGTCCTTTGGGAGAATGTGGAAGTCGTGGAATCCTACAGGTACCTTATAGTCCATTTAAACAATAGACTAGTTTAGACACTCTAAGTCAAGGTCTAAGATGAGTCACGCTGGAAGCAGTATTGCAGGACACAGTGCTTGTTTAACTGCACTTTCAGCTCTGGATATTTCATGATCTGCTAGAGGCTGTTATGGCAACCAAGAGGGGACCTTGTCCAGAATACCTTCTTTACTCAAGATAATATCCTTGTCCAGAATGCCATCATATTTGTCCCAATACCTTTCCTTAGTCCATGATGTCATTCTTATTGAAGATCGGGTCCTAGTCTTTGATGCTGTTATTTTTCAAGATATGTTCCTTGTCCTTGTTCAAGACATTGTCCTTGTCCAGAATACTTTCCTTATTCAAGATACTACGCTTTTGCACTATGCCAACCTATTTGTTTCAATTACCATCATTGCTGCTATATTTATTTGAGACACCACCTTTATCTGCAGTACCATACTGTATCTGTACAGGAAACCATTATTGCTGTCTTAGATAACTGGTGTACCAATTTAATAGCATATGTTTACCTAAACAGCATATATCTTTACTTGCCTGCAGTCAGTGTGATGGTAATGGTGGAGTATCTCGTTGCTTTACTTCCAAGGGAGCCCATAAGTCTTTGTTTCGTTATGGCTCTTTCTTTTAGTTTTGCTGTCAGAGGTAGTCCTGCCGGTGTCCCTGGTTGCACTCTGCACTATCTATACTGTACATTCACCTTATACATTATCTGAGTATTTGCATACCAAACTGTTCTCTCTAGTTCTTTTCTCATTCTGTCTGTCTGTCTGTCTCTCTCTCTCTCTCTCTGTCGAGCTACACATCCTGAGCTGGTAGTGATCCAGACCCCCTCTGTCCTCTGGACCTGTCTGACTCATCCTTGTGCCAGACTTTTGGTTGGAGATCGCATCTCATGGAGGCTCATGGAGGCCCATGTGGTCTGCTTGGGATGTGTGTGGTGACTGGGGAACTGTTCCACTTAAACATGAAGGTGGTCCTGGCTTCGGCCGATTAAAAAAAAATGCTTTCTGATGCTTGTGACTGCAGTTGCTCAATAGTTCAGGACTGAAATTCCTCCAAACAGTTTTGTAAATGAGCCCCCAATAACAAAAGTGGACTCCATATTCACTTAAACCTCCCTTCTGTTATACATTATGACTGCAGATCAATCCCTGCTATCCGTTTCACCCAAATGAGGATTGTTTACCTGTTGAGTCTGGTTCCTCTCAAGGTTTCTTCCTATCGCCATCTCAGGGACTTTTTCCTTGCCACCGTGGTCCTCAGCTTGCTCATCAGGGACTATCTGATCATTTTGATTGATACATTTACATTTAGGCATTTGGCAGACGCCCTTATCCAGAGCGACTTACATTTTTATCTCATTATACATCTGAGCAATTGAGGGTTAAGGGCCTTGCTCAAGGGCCCAACAATGGCATCTTGGTGGTTGTGGGGTTTGAACCTGTGATCTTCCGAACCGTAGTCCAATGCCTTAACCACTGAACTACCCCTGGCCCTTGATACATATTTCTTCAAACTTTAAAAACAAATTTTCCTAATATTTTTTTATTCTTTAAAGCTGCTTTGTGAGAATTGACCATTGTTAAAAGCACTATATAAATAAAACTGAATTGAATTGAACATGATAGACTGAGTGTTATTTAAGACGTCTGAAAAAAAAAAATAGCCTTTCAGGTAGCAGGAAGGGAGGTCTGAGATAACAAAAGAGAAAGAGTTTATTTCCACTCTTTATGTCTGAACAGCTAAACAAACAACATTTAATCCCTGTAAATCGCCACATTACTGTTCAGTAGACTAAAGCTTTTAAGTGCACTACAGCGTCATGAAGCATAAATCCTCCAAACTGCCTCTTAATCCACCACACAGAGTCTTCAGTCTCAGCGTGTCTGATTTAAAAGCAGGAGCCGGGGATTAATCCCACTGTAATTCCTCCGCTAAAACCACATCAGTCTCACACTGTCGTCATATTACATTTATTTACCCTAATTTATTTGCAAATAGTTTAAACTGAGGATAAGACAAAGAAAGAAGGAAAGAAAGAAAGAAAGATACTTTAATTGTTCTCATTTTGTCTTGTGATGAACAACATCTCCGCATTCTGTTGCTCTGGCACACATCATGTTTAGCACCACTGATTTCTCGAACTCACGGATCTAATCACTGCAGGATGCTTTACTAATGCTGTAAACATAGCAAAAACTGAGCACAAATTTGTAATCTCTTTTGTATGTGTTTGCTTTTGATTAGGATGGAGTATTCTAATGACACACACATCAGTTCTCATGCTGGGTTTATCCTCTGGTGTGCAACTATAACACCGCACACTCTCAGAATGGCAGAGCGCAAGCGTGTGATTGATGGACACGGCGATGGTCTCGCACTCCAATTACGGCCAATCTCATCTGTCAAAATCTCCTGCTGCGGCCATATTTCCTCGCTGCGCTCATTTCCCAATGCTTTTTAACAGCTTTGTGTGTGTGTGTGAGTGTATGTGTGTGCATGTGTATGTATGTGTGAGTTCGTATGTGTGTGAGTTAAAATGATATAGTGAAAAGTTCAACTAGGCAGAAAAAATTGAGGAAATCCATTTATTTAACCATCAATATAAACTAATAATTATATTCCTTTCTAATTAAGCTTGTATTGATAACTAGACTGTATCTTCCTAAATCACCCCCAGTCTAACTACACCTCTCCTCTATCCACACCCCTCCTTTAACCACACCTGTCCTCTATCCACACCCCTCCTTTAACCACACCTCTCCTCTATCCACACCCCTCCTTTAACCACACCTCTCCTCTATCCACACCCCTCCTTTAACCACACCTCTCCTCTATC
>JAQMYG010000010.1:18804787-18829100 GCA_030014215.1 Clariallabes teugelsi
GATAGGGTTAGATGGAGCCAGATGATTCGCTGTGGCGACCCCTGAAAGGGAACAGCCGAAAGACAAAGAAGAAGAAGAAGACAGTAAGTGCACAACTATCTTCATGAACAAAGCTGACGTCAAATCAAGGAGACTAGCACACAGACAATGACATCATCGGCACGCAAGGTGACGTTACAACAAGCCAAAATCTCCGATTTGGAAAATCTTCATTTTGGATGGAGTTTTCCTAAAGCTCAGCATGTGGACGAAAGTCCGAAACTGCAAATAAAAATCTCAGTTTTTAAAAATACCCGGCTATGTGTGGACATGGCCTAAGACTGACGCTAATGAACATTCATGAACATTAGCTCAAAAGTACCTTCAGAAATCCTGTCATGTTAGCTCAAGTCAGAAAATTAGTAAGTAATAGCATTCTTTTTTCTTTTCTCCATGTCAGGCGTTAGTCACTTCTGCTTTTAACTGTGGAAGTTAAAAGGTTGGCTAAAGGGCAAAGAGTCTTGCAGGCTCATGTCATACCCACTCTTATTTCCATGTACATGTTAATCACATCAAAGACATGCCACATTTTTATTATACCTAATAGACTGAAATGGAGTGGTATTGATATGGCTTCAATTATACCTTCATCCTAGCTACAGCGCTACCTCTGTAAAGTTTGTGTGTGTGAGTGTTTTTTTTTTTTTTTTGACACAAGGCTCAGTAAGAAAAAGAATTGTGTATAAGATACAGTCTACAGCTCATGGCGTCTGTGAATTTCTCCTCTCTTTTGCTAATTGCTAGCTGCTGTGTGATCTCTTCATCACTCTCAAACTCATTAAGCTCTGAAGGCCCCGAGCTGGCGGTTGCCAAATCCTTGCGTCTCGCCCCTGTTGTTGTTTACACGCAGGCAGTGATTCATTACCTGAGGAGGAAGTGACAGCTGTGTGCGCACAGACGCGCGCCAATTATGCAGATTCTGTTTTGCTCGTTACAGATTGCCGGGCCGGACGGACGGGTGGTCTTCAGAGACCACCACGCTCTTTTCATTCTCCGTGTTCTCCATGGTGGCTGTTAGTCGCTGGCCGGCAGAGAGGGCGAACTTCAAAAGATCAACTAATGGACAAAGACTCTCGTAGGACTGAAGACGTGAAGGAGCGGAGACAAACTCACGGTCAAACTACGAGTCAGAGCGGGGCACGAGCTGCTCCATATTCAACAGAGCAGGAAAACGAATAGAGAAAGATTAATGAGGAAGAAAGAACAGAGAAAAATACAAAAAAGATAACTCGATGGATAAAAAAGTGACATATAAGGAAACAAAGAAAGAAAGAGGGAATGTAAAGCAGGAAAGCAAAATGAGAAAAGAGAAATGTAATAAAGAAAGAGAAAGAAAGAAATCAAAGGATATGAAAAAAGGAAGAAGGAAAGAAAGAAATGGGGAAGAAATGTGTGAAATGAGGAAAAGATGAAAAAAAGATAAAAAGAAATCAAACGATTAAAAAAGAAAGGGATAAGAGGAAAAATAAACAAAGAAGAAAATGTAAAAACAAAGGGGAGAAGAAAACAGACAAAAATCTAATAAGTATGAAGAAAGAAAAAGAAAGAAAAGAAAACAGGAAAGCAAAATGAGGAAAGAAAGTGATGATTAAATAAAGAAAGGAAAAATAAAAGGTAAAAGAAAGAAAGAAAGAAAGAAAGAAAGAGAGAAAGGTTGAGGGATAAAATGGGGCAAAAAGCAGGGTATAAGAAAAGAAAGAAAAAGAAAGCACGAATAAGTAAGGGAGGAAACTCTGAAAGGAAACAAATGGAAATAAATAAATAAAATTCCAAAAAACAAGAAAGAAAGAAAGAAGTGTGAAAGGGAGGACGTGTGAAACAGTATGGCTGAATTGATTTGAACAGAATTAATGAAACTAAGAAAAATGGAAGAAAGAAAGAAAGAAAGATAGATATACAGTAGGAGTGTGTGACGGAGGCCAGCATGTGAAGAGGTATTGCACTAGACTGTTCCTGTTCTACAGGCGCTGTGCTAAAATGCTATCAGTGCTAACCCAGCGTCCTAATGATTTCTGCCCCTGACAAAGAGGAACGATCTCGGTTACGCTGACGGAGAAACGTGCGGTCACTCAGCGGAAACGTGACACTCATGTGATTTATAGTTGACCTAAGAGCCGTCCATCACTGAGGGACAGCACGTCTTCCACGTCTCACTCACAGCACCCTCGCTTCACGAACAACAACATCAGGCTTCTGAGCCAGGAGAAGAAGATGACCTTCCTTCGTGTTTATCTTAGTGTAATAATGTATGTGTGTGTGTGTGTGTGTGTGTGTGTGTGTGTGTGTGTGTGTGTGTTAACGTAATCTATCACTGCACTGAAAAAATATAAATAAATAAATAAATAAATAAATAACAGTATCAGAACACATCCGTAAGTGAAAATTACAGAGTGCAAAGGTGAAAACGATTTTCCCGCCCCAGAGCGAGCGACCTCTCTCACACGGTTAGTGCTAATCAGCTCGTGTCTAATAGCCCCAGTGCAAAACTACAACCCCTGTACTCCAGCACCATTTCACACTGTGACTCAGCTGCGTTTCACTCCATCATCTCATCAACCAGATTAAGCAGGCAGTATGTTAGCAATTAGCAACAGCGCTAATAGCAGTGTCACAGGATTGCTGTTGGATACAAACGATTCTAGGGGAAAAAAACTCATTTAAAACAGGAGAAAATAAAACAACAGGTGTTTTGGTAGCAGCTGTTACCATGGTAACATTGGCTACGATGTACCTGTTGAATAATGAAGAGAGAAGCGAAGCTAAGAGCGTAACACGCTTTAGCACCAGTCTGAAAAATGTCTTCACACGTAGTAAACTCATTTCATTCCTTATAAGCAAAATAGGTACTGTAACAAGGACGACAAATGAAAAACTGATACAACGATGAATAAACATGAAATGAAAATTTATACTAAGAATTTAGGGGTAAAAGAAGTATAAAAAAAAAAGAAAAAGATATTATTAAAAGAGAAAAATTAAAAGAAAATAAAAGTATATAAAAAAGCAAGGGAAAAAGAGAAGAAAGGGAAAAATAGGGAAAAAAGTGGGAGAAGATGATAAAAAACAATAATTCAAGAAAGCAGCTATAGAGGAAAAAGTTTAAAAAAAAAAGAAGAAAAATACAAACAGACAAAATAAGATCTAGAGGAAAATTAAACAAAATGAATAAGTAAAGATAAAAGAATGAAACGGATGGAGGAATAAAAAAATTAAATAACATTTTTAAAAAATAGGAGAGAGAAGGAAGTAAAAATATGGCAAAAAAACAAAAATCAAGAAAAATAAATAAGTAAATAAAAATGAAAGAGGCCAGAATAAATAAATGTAAAAGAAAGCAAAGAAGGAAAAAAAGAAAAGGAAGGAATAAAAAAATTTATGAAATAATTCTTATATATTAATGAATAAAAATATAATAAAAATGAAAAAGTTAAAGTAAAAAGTAAAAAAAAATAGACAAAGTAGGATTTAAATTTTTACAAAAAAGTAAACTAATGAAAACAAAGGAAAAGTTTAAAAAAGCAAGGCTGTGTTTGTTTAAAAAGAATAAAGGAGGGGACCAGGGGAATAAAGGGAGAGTGAAAAGCCATACAATCTGAAAGAAAGAAAAAGAAAGAAAGAGACAATAAATTACAGCAAGTAAATAAATGAGATAAAGAAGTTTGAGCTAAAAAAAAGTGGAAAGATCTAGAGATAAAAAAGGAACAAATGATGTAAGATTAGAAAAATCTAAAGAAAGAAAAAAATTAAAGAGAAAATAAGCAAAATGGATGAAATAGTAGTTTCCTCTACAATTACGAAATACTTGTGGGAAGAAGCAGCCGTTTGAGTGAGACGCGAAGTGTGGAAGTGTTTGGCAGAAGTGTAGAAGTGAATTTGGTGACTTCTTGTCCCTTGGCCGAGGTCCCCGCCCTGGGGCGGTGAGTAATGGGATCAGGCAGCTTGTCTTTGTGGAAGATCCTGTTTAAAAAGTTGAGCCGCAGATGCCGTCACAAGCTCCATCCAGACCGGCGTGTGAATCATGTGACCTCAGAGCTAAGCCTGCTGGGAAATGAGAGGGGGGTAAAGTGGTGCACTCTCCAGCATGGCTCTGACTCAACCTGGCCCGCTCTGTCCTCTGTCCTGGCCGCGGTCTCTCGGTCTCTCGGCCAATCTGGTCGATCCTGCAGCCTCTCTAATTAACAGCCTCTCTGTGGGAGGGGACCGAGGGCTACGTCTGTGCCAAGACATGAGGGCGAGTGCCAAGAATAAACACTCGTGGGTACGCGACATCTCATCAAGGTTTATGATATTAGTCTGAGGCTGTACATAAAAAAAAGAGAAGGAAATAAAGCTGAAGCATCGTTCAGTTTAAAGCTTTTCAGACTTGAAGCTCAGTTGTGTATAATTCCGGGAGCAGCGTCAGTCTAGAAAGTCCACTCATGGACATTACATAGAGAAGGAAGAGGAAGGAAGGAAGGAACGAAAGAACGAATGAAGGAGGGGAAAAAAAACATTAAAACACCCCCAGTGATAAATTACAATCTGTGGTAAAATAAAAGTAATGAAATAACCCTCTCTAAAGTATAACTCACATTCCACCTTCAAAGATAAAGTACCTTAAATTTTCTCATATATAAAATACCCTCACTGTTTAAATACCCTCACACCATTTGAGGTATAATACACTCAGAGATGAAACTTCCTTAGAGGTAAAATACCCTTAAATTTCCAATAGAGATAAAGTCGTCTTAGACATGAAATACCCTCAGAGATAAAATGCCAACAAGGTTTACTGGTTAGCGCTGTCACCTTTCACACTCTCTTGTCTGTGTGTGTGGGGTTTGCATGATCTCCCCGTGTTTAGTGGATTTCCTTGAAGTACTCCGGTTTCCTCCCAAAGACCAAAGACATCCCCAGTAGGTCAAGTGTCATTTCCAAATTGTGCATGTAAGCGTGTATCCATGCAATAGTCTAGCACCCCATCCTGGGTGTACCCCGCTACTTCTCTGTGAAAGAATCCAAGACCTGACAGCGCTACAAATACTGGATAGGTAAATAAAATGCCATTAAAAGTAAAAATACCTCTAGAGATAAAACAACAATACAAATAGAGGGGTGGAAGCCCCTAGGAGGTAAAATACCCTTAAACTGCCATGGGAGATAAAGTGCCCCTCCAGAGAAAATGGCACTTGAGATAAAATACCATGAGAGAGAAAAAGCCACTAGACGTACAATACCCTCAGAGATAAAATACCCTTAAACTGGCAGTGGAGGTAAACTACCCTCAGAGATAAAATACCCTTAAACTGGCAGTGGAGGTAAACTACCCTCAGAGATAAAATACCATCAGAGACAAAATGCAACTAGAGATACAGTAAAATACACAAGACGGAATACCCAAAGAGACAAGTGCCACTAAAGGTACAATACCCTTAGCGATGAAATACCACTGGAGCTAAAATACCTTTTAACTGCCAGTGGAGGTAAAACACCCACACAAATGAAATACGCCCAGAGATAAAATACCCGCAAAAACAAAATGTGACTAGATGTAAATTACCTTTGAGACAGAATATTGTCAAAGACAAAAATCCACTAGAGATAAAATACTTCAAAGAGAAGCAGAGATTAAATAACACTAGACACAAAACAACCCCCAGAGATTATAATAAATACCCTCAAATACAAAATCCTTTCTCAGATTAAATGCCCTCAGAGATGAAATACGCTCTATGCCAAAGCGAAAAACAAACCTATCCAAAAGTATTGGAACAGCGAGGCTAACTCTTGTTTCTTCTCCACAATGAAAACCGGAGACGTGGGGGAAAAAAAAAAAAAAGCTTTCTGCTAATCTTTTTTTTCATACAGTACTGCACTTGTTCTTACTTCAGCTTTTTCCCCGATCTTTCCTACTGTATATCTCTCTCCTTCAGCTCTTTTCATTAGTTTCTACTTTATTCTCTTCTTGTTTCATTCTCTCTTTTTGTGCATATGTGACCTTTCTCTCTCTCTCTTTCTTCACCCCATCCTTTTCTTTTTTCTCTCTAACCCAGTGCAGAAAGCCCTTCCAGAAAGTCTCCGAGATCAAATCCTCCATTAATCATATACATTGATCAGTCTGGAGTAATAATCGATAGTGCGTTAGACGGAGAGATCCCCCAGCCCCGACGCTGCGAGTGATTGATTAGTAAAGCTGGGTGACGCAGCAGCAGGTCTCCACCGTTTTTTCCCCCTCTGAGAGAAATACGACGGCGTGTCTGAAGCGCAGCTGCTGCCGGAGTGTTCGTAATGAGAAGCCACATCAAATATGGACACGGCGGCCATTAATGAGCAACGGAGTATAAATATTGCAGAGAAAACCTGGCTCTGAGTGCTGAGGCAAGAGGGAGGGCGAGCGAGGCTTCATGTTCATCTCTCTTTCCAGCGTGTCAGCGCATGCACTCTAACATGGCCTCGATCTCAACACACCTTCCACCACCGTGACCTTTGACTCCCAACAAATATCACGGTGGTGGAAGGTGTGCCATTCTTTTTCTCCACACAATCTTCTGCTTATTCAGGTGTTTCATTTCTCTTTTTTTAAAATAAATAAATAAATCAATATTTTATTTTATTTTATTTTTTTCTGTTCATATATCTTTCGTTTATTTACATTTAAACTTTAACATTTTAAAATATTTCCTTTATTCATACATCTGTTGTTTAATTAAATATATATATATTTTGAATTATATTTTTTCTTTGGTTAATTATAATTTTTTAAAATAATCTTTAAATCATTTATTTATTTGTTTTATTTGAAATATTTATTTATTTATTTATTTATTTTCCATTTTATAGGTTAGGCATGATTTCCTTTTTCTCACTTTTTCTAACATTTTTTTTTCTGATTCTGTCTTGCTATACCATTTGTACCAACATCTTTTCATTTTTAGTCATTTATTTATCTGTTTGTTTATATAAAAACATTTTATTTAAATTATTTTTAGTTTCTTTCATTTTACTGCCTTTTCTTCCTTTTATCTTTTTTTTATTTTAGGATTACTTTTTATTTATTTAGTATTTCTCATTTCTTTCTTTCTTTATTTTATGTATTTAATTTTTTTTACTTTTTTACTTGTTATTTCATACAGTTTTAGTGCTTTTCTTTTTCCCTTACTTTCCTTCTTTCATTTTATTATTGCTTTCTTAGTTGCTAATTTTTATCCCTCATCTATCTATCTATCTAAAGTACTTTTTTGTTTCTCCACCTTTCTTCATTCCTTTCTTTTTTATTCTTGTTTCATTTTTTCTTACTTTAAACATCTATCTGTCTGTCTGTTTATAGTAGTTTTATTACAAATTTTCATAATATGTTCTTAGTTTGATCTTTCTTTTTCACATAACATCTTTCATTCTTTCTTTTTCTTACTTTATTTCTTGCTATTAAATTCTTCTTAATAATTCTTCTTAACTATTTTATTCCGCTGTCGGTCTTCCCATTCCGTCACTCTCCGCTTTGTGCTACTACACTGTAACCCTGAGGAAACAAGCAACTACTTTCAACTTGCTACTGTACAAGGAAGAAAACGCTTTGTTATATAAAATTTATAGTTAATGTTTGGCAAATGAGTGTAGATGTGCATGTGTGCGTGAGTGTGTGTGTGTGTGTGTGTCTGTGTTTGTGTCACTGCCCTGTGTCCAGCAAACATGATGTGACATCTGCTTCAGAACACATATCAATAAAAAAAAACAGCTCCCTGTGGATGAGCGTCCCCGACATACACACACACACACACACACACACACACACTTTCCTTCACAGCGCACTCAAGCACACTGCATTCGGGACTGAAAGGTGCTCCCTCCGGTTCCCTGCATGTCGAGGAGAACCAGGACAAGCTGCCGGCTGTGTGTGTGTGTGTGTGTGTGTGTGTGATCGGATGTTCTTGCTTTCATTTTAATTGGTTTTGTGTGTGTGTTTATCACAAACAGGTGTGCCCCCCACACACATACACACATTCAGTGCCTAAGGCATGTACCTGTCTCACATTCATATTTCACGAGTGTCCAGTGTGTGTGTGTGTGTGTGTGTGTGAGAGAGAAAGAGTGAGAGAAAGAGAGAGATTGAAATGCAATCAGTCATGAGAGTCTGTGTATAAGATGCACAGCTGCATGCCACAACATTGATCTCTCTCTCTCACACACACACACACACACACACACACACACACACACACACACACACACATGCACATAAACATAAACAAACAAAAAGATTGAGGACAGTGACAGATGTGTTGACAGGAATATGTAGGGCAGAGAGTTTCTATATAGAAACTGGACAGAGAAACAGTTTGGGCAGAGAGAGACAGGCGGGTCAGTCAGACAGAATAGATAGAGAGATAGAGAGACAGGTGGGCAATGAGACAGATATGGCAGAGAGACAGGTAATGCAGTAAAACAGAAACTCTAGGGCAGTGAGACAGGTAGGGCAGTGAGACAGGTAGGGCAGAGAGACAGGTAGGGCAGAGAAAGAAGTAGAGAGAGACAGGTAAAATGTTTATGACTGCTTCCTGCTATGAGCACTAGACTGACACTTGTTCCTCATGAGTTAGCATCTTACTGTAGCTGCGTGATGCTGATCATAGATCAGGTCGAACACATCATACGTGTCCAAACCGAACCTGAAACCATCAATCACACACCGCTTCGCTCGTTAACTACGTGTCCCATCGCATGTCGGGTATTTTTAGCCGTTTATCTCCGCGCTCTGCGAGCGTGAAATTGAACAGCCAGCAGCCGACAGACGCAATTCCAGCATGGAAGTGAGCGTGGAAATGACTTCCTGTGATGACGTCGCGCTCTGTTCGGCCAGCGTGAATCTTCAGGCGCTCCACACACACACACACACACACTTCACTGACACCCTGGAGTGAGCAGTGAAAAAAAAAAAAAATCATCCCGAAAACAAGACGTGATTTACTATTTTTTAAACAGGATGGGCAGCGATGCTTACAGAGTCCAAATAAAATGACAAAGTGTGCAAAACTTCATAAAATTATCAATAAAACAGCTTGTTAGCAGCTAGCTGCTAGTAAGACCATTTGCATTTAATATAGCGCGCACAAAGGCAGTCCTACAAACAGTGAATGGAATGCTAGCTAAGAAGTGCACTAGCTATGACATGCAATAGCTAAGAAATGTGTTAACTGAAATTGTATTAGCTAGAAAATGTGCTCACTGAGAAACATTAGCTTAAAATGTACTAGCTAAGAAATGTGCATATTAAAACATGCATCACGTAAAAAATGTGTTCGCTTGGGATAGTGTTAGCTAAGAATTGTGCTAGCTAAGAAAGGTACTAGCTAGGAAATGCTTAGTAAGATGTATTTTATTAGTTGAGAAATTCAGTAGCTAGGAATAGTGTTAGCTAAAGAAGGTACTAGCCAAGAAACGCTCTTATTAAGACATGTATTGGCTAAGAAATTCCCTATCTAGGGATAGCTTTGGCTAAGAAATATGATAGCTAAATATGTTAACTAGGAAATGTGCTAGCTACATACTAGCTAGGAATAGTGTTAGCTAAGAAATCTGATAGGTACGACAAATTAGCTAAGAAATGTGTTAGAAATGTGCTACATGAAAAAACGCCATATAAATGCTTTATTTATTTGATCATTTCTGCTTTAAAAAATGACAGTGGAATAGAGTGAAATGGAATATGCTAGAATATTAGTGTTCCACTACAACAACTTGTTTTTATTATTGTAATTGCAATTATAAGCCATTTTTAGGTGCTTTTGGGACATTTACATGTCAAATGAGAGAGACGGTAAGTGAGAGAGAGGGACAAAGAGACAGAGAGAGATGTAAAGAAAGTGAAGAGATTACTTTGCATTAGCATGTGCTGTGATTAACTTGTCTCTCTCAGCTTTTCTCACACAGCAGCTGCTGCTGAATTTCGCCTCTCAATCTCAGTCTCTCTCTCTCTCTCTCCTTTTTCTTTCTCCATCTCTTCCCTCTGTCAGATCCCTCCATCATCATGCCGAGTCGTGCTGTCAGTCAGTGTAGCACTTTATCAGACGCTGAACTGCAGCGAGCGCAGGGCACAGATGCCTTTCTGACAGGCTAGCACATGGCAAACCTGGCTGCGTTACCCAAGCAAAAAGCTTCTGGAACATTCTGCTAAATTATACAAGTGTGACTGTGACTGGAAATGACACATTCTAATATCTTTTTTGTTTGGATAACATCTTTACCTATAGGATTATAGGGAATCCTGTATTTCATGGCTATTAGCTAAAAGAAAGCTAACAAAGTGCATTAAACATTTAGCTAAGATAATGCTCTTTGTTAGCTTTATTTTAGTTAATGACCATTAACAGCTTAATTTACTGTATTTAGTAAACAATTAAGTTGCACAACAAACTAAATAGCCTAATTAAATACTTTACTTTATCGTGTTACTGTAATTAACAGCAGTATATTTTTGTTAGCTACATTAGCTAAGCTAGACAGCCTATTTAACATTTCTATGTTTGACAATTAACACAGCTGACACAGTATGTATGTACATAATTTAGTTAGCTACTGAATACTTTGTGTAATGAGGGAACATGTGCTGTTCCCAGGAAGCTAGCTCCTCCCTGTGTAAGCGTTAGCATTAGCTGTGCCACTGCGAGCCCCTGTGTGAGTGCAGACAGTGTGTTTTGGTGAATTTCCTCCATCCAAAAGAAGCTAATTGATGACGACGGTGCGATATTCCTTCAGAGAATTAGCCAATCGATACGTGGACACGCAGGTAACGCGAGCTCAGCGTCCTCATGCGCAGAGATGTTCCATCGATTTTAATAACACGGCCATATTCCAGCTCGAATAAAAATACCGTCTAATTTGTCAAGCCAAACTGAAGGATGAGGCCCTTTTTTTCATCTAACTGGGCATTATGGTGCATTATGGGATTGATTTACACGCTGTCCTGTGTTCACAGTCAGAACAGTAACGCTATCCTGCTGAAATGGTAAATATAGAAATGCACTTTAATACACACATCAGAAGGGGAGGGTGGGGGTGGGATAGTGGGTTGGCAGCGAAGAGGAGATATAAAACCAAAACTGTGCTTTCTGAATAAAACACTGAAATGTCAACGATGATGTGAAATCAAAGTAACATTCAAAAGACATATTGATAACATTTAAAAAGATATAGAAAAATATACAGAAAAAGATATTCAGTAC
Source organism: Clariallabes teugelsi (assembly GCA_030014215.1). Taxonomy (NCBI): domain Eukaryota; kingdom Metazoa; phylum Chordata; class Actinopteri; order Siluriformes; family Clariidae; genus Clariallabes; species Clariallabes teugelsi. Next base: position 18,816,025 of record JAQMYG010000010.1, read on the forward strand.
TGTGAAAAAGTGCTGTTTATAATTTTATTGCAAATTTGTCATACGTAAATTTGTCAAACACAAAGATTACCTAAATAAATACAAAATGCAATTTTTAAATGATGAGTTTGTTTACTAAGGGAAAAAAGCTGCCCAAACCTACCTGACCCTATGAGTAAAAGTAACCCCCCTTGGTAAATCAGTTTTTTTTTTTTTAAAGCTGAGTTAAATTTCACTTGCCACACCTAAGACTGATTACTGCCAAACCTGTTGAATCAAGAAATCACTTAAATAGATCCATAAACAGCGAAGCATGCTAAGAGATGCTAAACATCATGCTGTGATCTAAAGAAATTCAAGAACAGATGAGAAAAAAGTAATTGACACCTGGAAAGGGTTATAAAGCCATTTCTAAGGCCATTATCTACAAATGGAGAAAACTTGGAACAGTGATAAACCTTCCCAGGAGTGGGCAGCCTACCAAAATTACTCCAGGAGCTCATAAAAGAACCTATAACATCATCTAAAAAACTGCAGGCCTCACTTCTGAGTTAATGTCGATGTTCATGATTCAAAAGTAGGAAAGAGACTGGGCCTAAATGGAATAAGGGGGGAAAGCCAAAAGCCACTGCTGACCAAAAAGAACACAAAGGCTCGGCTCACATTTGACAAAAAACCTCTCGATTTTCAGTAAGACTTTCGGTCAAATATTCTGGGAGACTTTTTGTAAAGCATGTGTCTGGCGTGAAACAAACACAACTTTCCATAAAAAGAACATCATACTGGGGTTTTGCAGCTTCAGGACCTGGATGACTTGCCATATTGATGGAATCATGATTTCTGCGCTCTACCAGAAAATCCTGAAGGAAAATATCCAGCCATCAGTTTGTTACCTCAAGCACAAGTGCATTTGGGTTATGCAACAGGACAATGATCCGAAGCACGTCAGCAATCCACCTCTGAATGATTAAAAAAGAACAAAATGAAGGTTTTGGAGTGGCCTAATCGAAGTTTGGGCTTAAATCTGTTTGAGATACTGTGGGATGACCCAAACAGTTTCTTTGCTCGAAGACTCTCCTGTGTGGCTGAATAAAAACAATTCTGAAAAGATGCTTGGGCCCAAATTACTCCACAGTGATGTGATAGACTTATTGCCAGTTATCACAAACGCTTAATTGCAGTTGTTGTCGCCAATAGTGGCACAACCAGTTATTAGGTTTAGGGGCAATTACCTTTACACATAGGTAGGTTTGGACAGCTTTTTTCCCTTAATAAATGAACTCATCATTTAAAAACTGCATTTTGTATTTACTCTGGTTATCTTTGTATAATATTAAAAAGTGTTTGATGATCTTAATCAAAAACAAAGGGTGAATATAAGCAAGGAAGGAAGCAAGAACAAAGTTGGGAAAGAAAGAACAAAAGTAAGAAAGGAATGTATGAATAAATAAAAATTAAATGAAAAATAATTGAAATAAAGGACAAGGATTTTTGGAATGGTTTGAGGCAAGAAATAAAAATAAAAAAACAAACCAAAAGAAAAGAGAAATTTAAAAAACAAAACAGGAAAGAAAAAGAAACAAGCAAAAAAGGAGAAGAGGAATAAAAAGGGGGAAAGGAAGCAAAAATGAAATGGTGATACATGCAAGGGTAAAAATGCAAAGAGGAACAAACTAAAAAAGAAGAAAGACTAAAATAAATAAAATAGAAAATAAATAAAAGAGATAAATGAAAAAGAAATGAAAAAGAAATTAAATAGTAAAAGAACAAAAGAAAGAAAAATAGGAATAGATTAATTAAATGAAACAATTGAGCCAAAGAAAGAAACCAAAAATGTAAATATTATTAAATGATTTAATTAAAAAATACAAATTTAAGAAAATATAAGAATAGAAAGAAAGAGATGAAATGTGAAGAGAAACAGAAGATAAATGGAAGCAAGAAACTAAAAAAAATAAAGGAAGGAAAAAAAGAAAGACAGAAAGAAAGAAAATGTTCGAATAAATGAAAATTAAATGTGGAACAATTAAGGCAAAGAAAAAAAAACTAAATTTAAGAAAAGAAAAATGAAAAAAGAAAAAAAATTAAAAAGAAGGAATGTAGGATGAGAGGAAGGAAAGTGAATAATGACTGATTATTAATGAAGCTGTTGATTAGTCAAACTGCTCTTACACTATGACATCATCAGCTGTCAGTGGAAATGGAACATCTTTACTTTCGCTCTGTTGGATCTGTATAATGTTTAGAAAAACATCCAGAGCTCAGAGAGAAGCGTCTGAATGAGAAGCGTGTACCTCACCTCACCTCACCTCACCTCAGCACAGACGAGAGGAGAGAGCATGAGGTAATGATCAGTCACGTGATTGTTGGTGGGCGTGGTGAGCTCAGCTCCTCAGAGACACTTCATGGATGCTGCATGACATCATATGATTTTAAAGTAATTGACCTTGAAAAATTAATTACCTGTGTTCCACAGGACTCTCTCTCTCTCTCTCGCACACGCACATGCACACACACACACACACACACACACACACACACACACACACACACACACACACACACACACACGCTGCCCTGTGTGAAAGATCTATGTGAAGCTGAGTCATTTTTCACACTTTTATCAGCTCCTGTGTTCTCGTTGTGTTTGCCCTCTGTGGTACTTAAATATTTTTAAAGTTTATTTTACGCTCACACTACTACCTAATCATGCGATTTGGGACACCTCCACAGTGGAACAACAATGATGTTTATTTGGTCAATATAGTGAACATGGTATATGATTTGGGACACTGTGAATTGATAAGGGTATTTATAGGGATTAGGGTGTGTGTGCTTTTGGAAAACAGCCACATTGGACTGATTATCGCGCTAATGTGGCCTGGGAACATTGTTTGGGACACATGGACTGATTTCACTGTTTAGGCAGCCTACATAGTGAATAGTGTGTGTAGGCTGGAAAACACCAAAGTGGACTGATGAAGGTGTTTATGTGAATTACATGGTGAATAGGGTGTGTGGTTTAGAACACACCCACACTCGACTGATGATGGTGTCAATGTGGACTAGATGGTAAAAAGGGTGTGTTGTTTGGGACACGCCCACACTGGACTGATAATGGTGTCAATGTAGACTACATAGTGAATAGTGTGTGTGGTTTGGGACACGCCCCACTGGACTGATGATGGTGTCAATGTAGACTACATAGTGAATAGTGTGTGTGGTTTGGGACACGCCCACATTGGACTGATGAAAGTGTCAATGCGGACTAGATAGTGAATAGGGTGTGTGGTTTGGAACACAGCCACTTTGACTGAAGATGAGGTTTATGTGGACTATATAGTGAATAGGGTGGGTGGTTTGGAACATGTCCACATTAGTGTTTAGGCAGCCTTTATGTCATAAATAAGTAGTGCTTGTTATAAGTTAACAGTACATCCACATTGGACAGCTGATTGTGTTGATGTGGATAAATAGTTTACAAGGTTTGTGGTTTGGAACACGTCCACAGTGGACTGATGGTGTTTACTTGAATGTGTGCATGGTGTGTGTGGTTTGGGACACGCCTAAAGTGGAGTGATGATGTTAACATAGACTGTGTATAGAGTTTGTGGTTTGGGATACATCCACGGTGGGTGGACTATTGTGTTTATGTAGACGACATAGTTTACAGGGTTTGTGGTTTGGAACACGTCCACAGTGGACTGATGATGCCGTTTATGTGTGTACAGGGTGTGTGGTTCAGGACATGCCTAAAGTGGACTGATGTGTTTATGTGGAGTACACAGTGTATAGTGTGAGTAGTTTGATACATAGCCACATTGGCCTGATGACAGGGTTTAGGTGGCCTACATAATGTATAGGGTGTGTTGTTTGAGATACGTCTACATTGGACGGATGATTGTCTTGATGTGGACTAAGTAGTTTACAGGGTTTGTGGTTTGAACCATGTCCACAGTGGATTTATGATGATGTTTATGTGTGTATAAGGTCTGTGGTTTGGGACACGCATGAAGTGGACTGATGGTGATATTTAAGTAGCCTATATAGTGTATACGGTGTGTGGTTTGGAACACACCCACACTCGACTGATGATTATGATGATGTCCAACTATCTATCCACTTTCACTTTAAGTAGACTATATAGTGTATACGGTATGTGGTTCGGAACACAGCGACATTGGACTGATTATGACGTCTGTGTAGCCTATGTAGTGTATATAGTGTGCGGTTTGGAACACAACCACACTGGACTGATGATGGTGTCAATGTGGACTAGATAGTGAATAAGGTGTGTGGTTTGGAACACACTTGACTGATGATGACGTTTAAGTTGCCTATATAGTGTACATGGTGTGTGGTTTGGAACTCACCCGCACTGGACTGACGATGGCATCAATGTGATGATGATGATGATGATGATGATGTTTAAGCAGCCTACAGTATATAGTGTATACGGTATGTGGTTTGGGATGCAGCCATATTGCACTGATGATAATATTTAAGTAGCCTATGATGTGTGGCTTGGAACACAGCCATACTGGACTGATGATGATGATGTTTAAATAGGCTACTAGTGTGAATGTGCCCTAAGTTTTGCAATAGTTTCTTTTCAGGCTTCTTTTCGTCCTCAGGTTTCTCAACCAAACTTTTCTAGTTTCGCCTTGTTTGGTCTCTATGATTTCACTCAAGGGTGTATTTATTTTGTTTGTTCTTATCTGTCTTATTGACAGTATAGAGTCTACTCCCCTTGTTTCTTTATATCCGTGTTTTTGTCTTTGTGTTTCCTTAATCCAGATGTTTCCTGCTCAACTAGTCCCCTTGTTACTGAGGCACCTTGTTTCCCGGCCTCTTTGATTCTCGCCTCTCTTTCTTCTTCTCTACTTTATTAACAGGTAGGAAGACAGTAACAGGTTGTGGAGTGAACCCCTGAGTCAGCGCCAACTCTAATCTACGGACTGGAAAAAAAAAAAAAAAAACATCAGAAAGCATTTTGGCAGAGGAATTAGATTTCGGTGCGCGTTTCAGCTGGACGAGGCCGCGGAGTGCACTTCCCCACATCGCAGCTGTGATAAACATGCTGGAAATGATTTCACCCGATACACGATCTGCTGTACAAGGGGAGGGTAACAGTGTAGCACATAAAAACTAATAGCTGATATCTTTTTAATTTTATAAAATATATAATCTATATAAAATCTAACCCTTTCTTCCTAAAATTGTTATTAATCAATTTACTGTTTTGTCTATTAATTTCAATAGAATTATTTTCTGTTTGTAATAACCATTAATATTAAAAATAAATCAGCATTAAAAAGAAAAAAGCTAATTCTTCATTCTAAAAAAAAAAAATCATAATAATTTGATGTTGCTACAGACATACAGTACAGTAGCTAATGCAATAGAGTAATTAGAGATCATTGCTGCAGTAACTCAACAGATTAAAAGGGAGCGCGAGGGCTTATTGAATCCCATCTGACAAGGATGTGTTTGGGACGGAGCCACACGTTGACTCCCTGTTCTGACACCCAGTGTTACGTTATTCAGAACGGAGCCCATAAAGGCGGACACATTTCCAACCTGACGTCACGTTTGAAAGCTTTAAAAGCTTTATTATTTCTTGAAAATTAAATTGCTTTTGAGTGAAATTAAACGGATAGCAGGCTAGCTGGCATCTGTTTCACTTGACAGGAACCAATATTTTAATACCCAGCTTGCGTGTACTAAAATGGCTTTATTTGAAGAACTGAAAAGAAAGATTTGTAAAATTAATAAAGGATAAACACGCTAAATTATGAAACGAAGTGGATTATAAACATCCTGTTTTTCCCCCTACAGGGAAAAGACCTTTTCAGAAATGTAAAATTGCGAGAGAGAAAAAATACACATGAGAATTTAACCGACTGACCCGCGATGGAATGTTTATTTTAATAAATAACTTTTCGCGATCGCAGGGCTAAAGCTAAACACTCAATCACTCTGACCTGATTAGCATAAAACCTGACAGCAGGAAGTGGAGTTTGTGGCTCGTGGAGTGGCCGCAGATGGATAATGGACGTCAGGATGGGGAGTAATGGACGGATAAAGATCCTGAAACATTAAAATGATCAAACTGCGGCTTCCTGATGATCCGCTAATTCATTGTGGTTCGCATTAGTGCTAGTGTTTAGCATCTGAGCTGTACAGCAGCCAAACCTCTGCTTTACCCTTTCCAGGAAGGCGGATCTGTCTCGCTGCACCCTGTCTGTCTCACTACATGCTGCCTGCTATGTTACTGCATGCTGTCTGTCTCACTTAACACTGATGCTCATCCGAAACACCACACCCTGTCCAAGTCCATTTCGCCTGTCTCACTACCTGCTGCCTCTAATCCTTCTGCCTCCCTGAACACTGACTGGACACCATCTGTCTCACTACATGTTGTCTGCTTTTTGTCTTCCTTCATGTGTCAGTAAATATTGCCTGTTTCACTGCATTACTACTTGTTACCCTGGTCTCACTGCCTCACTGTCTCACCTCCACCCTGCCTGTCTCACTACACTCCCTCTTGCTGTATTACAGTACACACTTTATGTCTCCCTAAGCACTTCTTGTCTCGCCGAGGCCTGTCTTTCTCACCTGTCACTGTGAAATCTGCCTGCTGACCTGCAAACTAACACTTTTCCTACTCAGCACCGCCCGTCTCGCAGAACGCCGCCTGTCTCACCTAACAGGGTGCTTAAGAAAAGCATGCACAACTGGGACGAATTCTCTCGACATCCTGAGTGGCATTTTATTTATTTTATTTTTACTCGCTTCAATTATGCACTAAGGTCTGGGGGGACATGATGACGAGACGATGAATACGAAGGAGGGAAAGAAATTGAATGTAAACCCAAGGTTGCTCAGCCTCAAGGGACATTGGAGGAACGAGCTCTCATAGCCAACGCCAGATAACCATAATGTGCAAACACACTGGCCTGTTTTTACTGCTCTCTTTGGGTGTGGGTTTATGGAGCACATCCATAATGTTTTACTCTTTGTGTGTGTGTGTGTGTGTGTGTGTGTGTGTGTGTGTGTGTGTGTGTGTGTGTGTGTGTGTGTGAAGGTTGCAATCCATCCAAGTCGCTTTGAAATATCTAGTCAAAGTGCCTGGTGTTACAGCCCTAAAGGCATTACTGTCAGTGCTGCAGGGTGCCATCTATCTCCGTGTAATTATCTTCATGTATCTTTTTATCCATCCATCCATCCATTCACCCATATGTGGATCTATCCATCCATCAGACCATCTATCCATTGTCTCATTCCTCCAGTTATCCTATGCATGTATGTCTTCATCTGCCTATCCATTTGTCTCCAATTATCCATTTGACCAATCCATCTGCTTGTTCATCTCTCTGTCCTTCCAGCTCCAACTGAACTGGACATCCACCTATGTTTATAGACTGTGTATAGATGTCAGTGTTACTTCCATTTATTCATTCATCAATCATCTATCTTCCCATTCTTCCACCATGTTTATCGATCTACTGCCACATCTCCATCTGTTGGGCCATCCTTTCATCTTCCATCCATTTATCCATCAACTCATTTGCTCCCATTCATCCATCCATCCAGTCATCCACCTATCAATCTATCTACTAATTTTCTCCAATTATTTATTTGCTATCTATCCAAATGTATGTTCATATGTCAATTTTCTCATCCATCCATCTGCATGTCCTTACAGCCATCCATTATTCTGCCACCCATGTGGAATGATCTAATCCATCCATCCATTCAGTTGCTTGTGCATCTATCCATCTGTCTTCTTAACAATCAATCCATCCACATATTTATTAACCTGACTATTCATTCATTCATTCATTCATCTATAGACTGCATATCAACTTATCCATCCATCCATTTGTCCATTCATCCATCTTTTTACTGCCTGTATAACAAATAACCTGTCCAATTATCTATCCATCCATCTGCACATTAATTATACATATACACCACTTATTCCAATTATTAATATGCCATATATTTATAATTTTATATATCATTTTCTCATCCATTCATGAATATCCAAACCACCATCCACTTTCACTCAATTGTGTGTTTATCTACCCGTCTGTCTTTCCACCAACCCATCCATCCATCCACCCATCCATCAGAACATTCATTTGCCTATGTTGTATCCATTTGTATTAAACTACATTCACCCATCCATCCATCTGCATGCGGCCATATGGCCATCCATTAATCTGCCAGACTCCACCCATGTCGACTGATTTGATCCATCCCTCCATCCATACTTTTATTCAATTTCCTCTTTATCTCTCTGCCTGTTTTTAACCAATCCATCCATCTATTCATCTATCCATATATTTATTCGCTTGTTCAACTGTATCCATCTATTCACCTCCATTTATCCATCTTCATATCCATTTACTTATATACACATTTCTCCAATTATCCATTTCCAATCTATCCATATTTTCATTTAAAACCTTTCCATCCTTTCATCTGCATGTCAACTGCCTGCATATCCATCTGTCTTGTCTTTTCAACAATCCTTTCAATTCCAACAATCCATCCAGTGTTTTATTCACCTTCCTCTTCCTTCATTCATCTAACCACTGCATATCAATGAGTTCATCCACCCATGCATCTGTTTGTCCATTCATCCATCTATCTACTTCCTTATAATCCAGCATATAATCCATCCATCCACCCACCACCCATGTGCACACCTATTCACTCATATACACATTTATCCAATTATCCATTTACCATCTATACATATTTTAATTGTTCCCCAAATGGCTCTGCCATCCATCATGCCTGTACAGCCATGCATAAATCCACAATGTGTCCATCTATCCATCTACTTGCCCATCCAGCATCTATCTGCCAATCCATACCTCCAACTATGCATCTGTCCATCCTTCCTTTTTTAATTTACTCATCCATTTGCCCAGTCTATCTATCCATCTCTTCAATCCGTTGTTCATCCAACTGTCCAACCAACCATCTATCTATTCATTCATTGATAAGTATTACTCCACCTATACTGTATGTGGTTTTTCGTCACAGAGATATACCTTGAGAATCACCTACTGAGTGGTTTTCCGACCCATAATGTTGTTCAGTGATATGATGAACACCGCCTGAGTGAGTGGGAGGTCTGCACTACATTCAGCACAGCTTCAATAAATGTTTTTCCCCCTATTTTCTCCAGCATCAGTATATCAGAATCACCTGAGGAAATGTAGAACATGATGGACAAGTGTAAAGTACACAGGTATAATGTACTGACATCGTGCACTTGAATTATTTTGTGCCTTTCAGCGCTTTCATATCGCCCCTGTTGTTGGCGTGAGACAGCGCTGCTGCTGTATGCTGCAGAAGAGCAAACACCATCGCACCAGACTTGAGAATATACAGTAACTGAGAGTTTTCACAAATACCACACATCACATTGCAGATCTTAACTGACATGTTGCAAGCATTTTATTTTCTACATAGTATATTATTTACAAACAGGCACTGACTATAGAAATTAACAATCATATCTTTATATCGAGACCGGCAGGGTGCAAGTATAGAAACAACAGAAAAGTGTGAAAGAAGGGGAAAAACATCAGAGAAGACTGGGTGCGCAATAAGCTCTTGGAGGAAGTGTTAAATCTGTTCATCACCAGAGGCTCAGCAGGAACAGCAGCTCATGAGAACTCAGCTTTGAACTGATGAGAGGAAGATCAAAAAGTGAACCGCATCTACAGCTTTTCAATCAGGAGACTTTTTCTGTTTATCAAAAATCACACACAGCTGAGGCTTTCACTGTTACACTGATAACAGCAATGCTTCCACTTCATTCAGCCAGCATTCATCCATCTCTCGGTCGATCCATTCAGTCATTCACCGGTTAGTCTGTTTATCACCGCATCTACTCAAATAGCAGTCATTAATCCTTTCAGCTGTTCATCCACTCATCCATCTGTCCATCTTCTCATCCACCCATCCATAGACTTACTGTATGCATCATTTCATTTATTAATCGCCTACATTTAAATAAGTAGTCATAGCTACAGTATATTTAATTCAATTGATTTAAATACAAGTTTATTTATATAGCACTTATATAATGGACAAAGCAGCTTTACAGAAAAAAAGTACTGAACATAAGTAAAAATAAATTTATAACTTTATCAATTTCATATATATATATGGCACCAATAATTTATATATATATATATTATATATAAACTATATAAATTATTGGTGCCAGCTCATTCATCGATCCATCTATGCATCCATCCATCCCTATAACTGTTCACTTGCACATCCAATCATCATCCATACATCTACCCAACATCCTTATAACTACACACCCACCCACCCACTCATCCATATATCTATTCTTTTGTCCATCCATCCATCCATCCATCCATCCATCCACTTGCCCATTCATTCATATAACTGTTGATTTACTCATCCATTTATCCACCCTATACAGCCATCAGCCATCCACAGAACTGTCAATTGATCCATTCATCCATCCATACATACACCCACCTGTCCACTCACACATATAATTATTTATTTGCGCATCAATTTATCCATCCATCCATCCATCCATCCATCTATCCATCCATCCTATTATCCATGCATCCAGTTGTCCAATCATCTATATAATTTTTATTTAACCATTAATTTACAGTATTCATCCATCCATTATACATCCACCCAATTGCCAACCTATCCATCCATCTGTTTGTTTTTCCATTCATCCATCCTTCCATCCATACATTTATGTTACTGCTCACTCATCATTACAGTATATCAATTCATCTGGCTACAAATCTATCAATCCATCCATTCATCTATCCATATATCTTTTTATTTATACCTGCCTTCTTATTCATGAATCTATTCATTCCAGCCATCCAATGGTCCACTCAACTGCCAACCCAACCGTCCATCTATTTATTCAACCAACCATAAATTGGCCTATTAGTCATCCGTTCATTATTCATTATTTATCATTTGCTGTCTGATCCTATCCAATCCATCAAACCATCTATATACAATATATATATATATACACACACACATTTAATTGCTTGCTTATCTATCATCTGTTTATTCACCAAGCCATTTGTCCATATACCTATGCATTTCTCATTCGTCTATTCATCCATCTACTGCTTATTGATGCCCTCATCCATCCGTCTGTCCATTTGCCCAGTCGTCCATCTATTCATCCATGAATCACTTTTTATAGAGACAAATGCCAAGAGAGATTCTGATTCCTTTGCAGTTTATTCGCAAATCAGAGCTGGTAATGAACCCAATGAATTAAAACCAGCAAGGTACAAAAGGAGCAGTTTCTAAAGAGAGTCACGGGGAATCAAACCACGCAAAGTTCAGTTTACACAGATATTTTAAAGACAAGCTGTTAATATGTTCCCCAGTTTCGCATGTCATTAAAATGTGAGATCCTGCAGACAGTACAGAATGGCAACTTCATTAATTGTATTAAATTGTGATAATTTTGGCTTCTAGTCTCTCTCTCTCTCTCTCTCTCTCTCTCTCTCTTTTCCCTGAGAGCTCACTGTAAGAGTACATGAGCATTGGGAAAGCATGACATGATGCTATTTGCTTTTCTGCAGGGTACAGCTGTAGCGTTGTCTTCCTCCAACAATAGCGGAGTTATGAAAGTGCTAGAAGGCACAAAATAATCAGAGTACATGATGTCAGGACATTACACCCATATGGTTTACATTCCTCTGACAGCTTTAACAAATAGGTTTAAATCTGAGATGGTGCAGGATGAACTCGGGTTATTCTCTAGGTCAGCAGTGGGGGAGATGTGTTACAGGAAGCTCAACCAGGGTGTTGGGTGGAGATGCATTATGGAGGACCTGAGATTACAGTCTGTGTCTAAAAGTGTAGTACTGTAGGTGTTTGAGTTTTTTTTAAACACTTTTTGTACAAGTTTCTTAAGATTTCTGTTACTTTGCATTAAACTGCAATGCAGTGGGTGCAAGGAAAATCTATATTGTGTGATGGTTAATTTTCCTTAAAGCTGTAAACAACCATTTCGGAGTACTTTGTTAACAATAAATACCCATTAAACGATTTTTGAGAATATGTTAACATGTTCTTGCGACTAGAAATGTTGCAGAAGCAGTTATAACGATTATATTTTAAATGAGATGCTGAGCACATCTTCAGAAGCAAAGTTTTCTAGAGCCCGTAAAAGTTAGATAATGACCTGACTGAATTAGCTAACTGGACTACTAAGCATTCTAACTTTGTTAGATACCTACAGTACCTAGGAGAATGTTATTAAAATGTTTTTGTTTCAAGCAGATTGAAAAACCATTTTTTAAAAAAAAAGGTTAAAAAGAATATTCTTGCAATGCTCTAAAAACATCAGCTGTAATCCTGGACTCGAGCGCTGCTTATGTGGTAGAAACATTTCAGAAGGTTCAATTTAATTGAATTCAATTTAGACATATACAGTGCATCGTGAAAAATCTAAGTATCATGAAAAAGGTCATTCCGTTGTGAAGTTTTTTCCCCCCCGATGTTTACAGCTAACAGCTCATGAGAATCTCTGTATATTCAGAGTTTGAGTAAATTACTATTCATACAGTATAAATACAGTGTACCTCTCAGTCTAGTTCAATACATGCAAGGGGAATACTGCTGACTTGACAGCTGTCAAGAAGACAATCATCGACGCCATCCACCAGGAGGGTAACTGACAGAAGGTCATCACTGAAAGGGCTGTTCACAGAGAGCTGCATCGAAGCATATTCATGAAAATTTGACTAGAAGGGAAAAGTGTAGTAGAAAAAAGCTGCACAAGCAGCAGGGATGAGTGCAGCCTTAATAAGATTTTTAAGCAAAGCCAGTTGAAGACCTGAGGAGAGCTTGAAAAGGACTGGAGTGAGGCTGGAGTCAGTACATCAAGGGCCACCAAGTAACATTATGGAAATCTTCGCAGTAATGGTAATAGTCCCACAACTAAAAATGTTGCTTTAAACCAGTGCTTCTCAATTATTTTCTGTCATGCCCCCCTAGGAAGAAGAAAACATCTCGCGCCCCCCGCGCGACTATAA
>JAQMYG010000010.1:18856265-18867782 GCA_030014215.1 Clariallabes teugelsi
GTGTTCATTCATAGTTTTGATGCCTTCAGTGAGAATCTACCAATGTAAATGGTCATGAAAATAAAGAAAACACATTTTAGAATCTCTCTTTCTTTGTTTCCTTCTTTTCTTTCTCTCTTTTTCCGTTACTTTTTATTTCTTTTTATGTTTCACTTCTTCATTTCCTTTCACATTTCACATTTTAGACATCTTCCTTCCGTTCTCCCAGATCATTTCCTCGTGAAACTGTTGGACATGGCCCGAGGAAGGCAGCAGTTCATGAGGTTAAAGTGTGATTTGGAACACAGCCGGTCAGACACTGGCGGAGACGTGAAGGTGCTGGAACGGTTAGACGGATAAAGAGAATTTAAAATCCATTAGAAATGAAATCGAGAAATAAATAGAGTTCCCTTTGGATCGAACTCACTTCCCCTAAACGAGCGTGCACTTCCCTTTCACACTACCTGTGCAATTCATGTCACAGCCCACGAAAGAGTGTGTGCATGTGTGTGTGTGTGTGTGTGTGTGTGTGTGTAAGTGTGTTTGGAGAATAGAATGTGAAAAGTCCTGATTCCGAATTACACACTCATTTCATGTCTGATGAAAAACAAATTGTCTCGGTGTTGCTCCGAGACCGAGTACAGCTAACGGGCATACACACACACACACACACACACACACACACACACACACATAGACACAACAGATATTGCCTGGAGACCCCCTTGTCCCAGACCACTCAACTGCAGCGTGAGTGTTTGTCTGTTTGTGTATGTGTGTGTGTTTGTGTGTGTGAGTGTGTGTGTTTGTGTGTGAGTGTGTGTTTTCTTCAACATGCTGTGTTTCCTCTCACAGAAAGACGTGCTCATCCCAAGCAGTCTGGCTTCTCCTCCACCACGACAGGCCTCTCGACTGTTTTCAAACGAGCAGTAATCTGTACATGGGCCGACACATTCTTCTAAACCGCTCTCTGGGCATCACGAGATCTGGACACAAATTGCTCTGGTCTCTGTTCGGAGACACGTCCTGCAGGCGCGCCGTCAAGCGCGGACCGAGAGTGATCACATGACAAACCGCGAGCCCCAGGCCCTTTCGTCTTCTATATAATGTACACAACTCTCCCACCTTCTGTTATCACTTCTAGATAACTCCATCGGTCTTTCTCTACAGTGCATGCCTAGGTCTCAACACACACACACACACACATACACACACACACACACACACACACATACACACAGCACAGATGTATAGGGGCTCTGGTCTATTCTATCTCTATTGTTTTTTTTTTATTTATGCTGTCTTTGTTTTATATATATATATATATATATATATATATATATATATATATGCGTGTGTGTGTGTGTGTATAATGAATTCTCGTGTGTGTGAGCCTGATCTCTTTTTATTCTCTCAACTCCTGCCGGATTACTAAACACAGCAACACCTTACATTCCCTCTTGCCTAATTAACCCCTGTACACACACACACGCACACACACACATGTATATATAGACACGCACACACACAGGGTTTAAACAGCCCCTTGTTTTCATGACACGTAATACCGCCGGTGCACAGGTGACTTATTATAATTAGAGTTTGTGTCGCTACGGGAGAACCCAAGGAGGACTGTGGGGCCTGTACGTGCATGTGTGTGTGTGCGTGTGTGTGTGTGTGTGTGTGTGTGTGTGCGTGTGCGTGTGTGTGTGGGTGGGTGGGTGCATGATACTCAGGAAAGAAGGCAACAAATCTATATTGCACTGAGAGAAAAAAAGAAATGCACCTAAAACCGAACAAAGGGATAATTACGCTGATTCAGCCGAACCAATTAAAATCCAGATGTGGATTACACTGATCTTAAATGATTCGTATATATTGAACAAGGTGTTCACGAATCACATTGCTGGTGTATGATATTAAGGTCCTTATTTTATTTATTTAAGATTTTTGGTTAAGCATGAACATTTGGAAATCATCTCCAAAAGTATTGGAACAGCAAAGTCTATTATCGTTCTTTCCCTACACACTAAAGACATTTGGGGTCTGAGATCAGACGATGATTATATGATCCGTAAGCGTCAAAAAGATTAGAAGACGGCACATTTAGTCTGAACACATCCACCGTTGGAGTGGTCAAAAATATTGGAACACCCGACTCCCAGGTGTTTCTTGTTGCCCAGATGTGTTGTGATGTGTCCAATCGATTGTCGAAAAAGCATTTTAGATGTCTTCTCTCGGTTTGAGCCCTGGGTTTAAAAACTGCATGCTTCATGTTGTTTAAAAGGAAAAACCAATACGATGACCAGTGAGCTGTCTACGGAAGAAAAGCAGAAGCAGAGCTCATAGCTGATGATACACAAGCATAGAACGTACCAAGGTCAATTCAACAATTTTGTGTTCTAAAAAAAAAACAAAAAAGGAGTTGAAAGAAACTAGGGATGACTAATGACTAGTGATAGACAGGCCAAAGTTTGGAGAAAGCAAAGATCTGCTTTGCTGTGATTTAAGACACATGAGCTGATCACGCAAGCATGGTGGAGATAGCGTCCAGAGATCACCAGATATAAAAATATCACAATATTTAGCTGCTGATTCAATTTGTATTGTGATCCTTTTAAAATTAAAATTTTCTAAATATACACTATTATTTGTTCAAATTATTTGTTCCTACTACACAGGATGCTGTGCTACCTGCCAAAGTGTGAATAGTTTAGAGTGCACCACCTGTAGGATAATAAAGGAACTGCAGAATTTTGCTACTTCAAAAGCAAACATAAGGAATCACGACACATCCTTTAACTGAATTGTCTTTTTTCCACCTTTTGCAACCAATAGTAAAGCACTTTTGTGGTACTTAGAACCAGACTTTGAACAGTTCTGCCAAGAAAATAAAAATAATCTAAAAATCAGGTGGTAAAGGCAAGGCAAGTTTATTTGTATAGCACATTTCACACACAATGATAATTCAAAGTGTTTTACGTAAAAGAAAAGAAAACAATCATAAAATGAAATAGAAAATAATAGCAATAAAACTTTTTGAAGAAAAATTTGAAGAAAAAGGTGAAGGTGGATTTCACCAAGAAATACAGATATGAGCCAGAAAAGTTCTGCAACCAAGATGTACCTCTACCAAAGTGATAGAAAGGACAAAGTTTGGAGAAAGCAAAGATTCGCTTATGATCCAAAACACATGAGCTGATCACTCAAGCATGGTGGAGATAGCGTCATGACTCAGGGCTTGAGCTTGGACACATGTTTAGTAAACGTTACTGCCAAATGGTGGATGCAAAATGAATTCAGTCAAGTCACACAATTATTTAGAGAGAAATGCATCCAATCGAACTAGGAGGAACGTCATCATGTGGCAAAACATCGACCCAAAACACTCCGCCAACAAGACAATTGACTGCATCCTGGAAAAAGTGGATGGTTTTACACTGAACAAGTCAATCATTAGACCTTGACCAAACTGAGCAGCATTTTTACCTCCTGAAAAGGAGCCTGGGGAACCGAGCAGAAACTGAAAGAAGCTAAGGTACAAATCTGGAAAAGCCTCACAAAAGAAGGAGGCAACAGATGTCAGAAGATCAATAACTTGGTGCACTTGTTGAATTATAATTATTATTTACTTTTACGACTATCTGTTCTGATATTTCACTAAAAATTACAAATTGGATGGTCTGCCGATAAAGGTGGCGAATTTGTTTGACGCATCCAGATGTAAATGTCACAAAACAAAAAGCTGAAAATACTGATCTATTCATTTTTTTTTTAATCTCAAACCCAAATGTTTTCAGTGCGCATAAGACACTACAGGGCTGCACTTGCTGTTCCAATACTTTCAGATGGGAACGTGTATATGTACAGCTAGTGAGTGGGGAATGATAACTGGAAATTCTTATGCATGCAGGCATATAATATCATTAGAATATCCTCCATTTTATGTATATTGAAAATATATTCCACACTAACACACACACACACACACACATTTGAACAGAGTGAAGCAGTTTATTAAGACATTTGAAGGCTGTTGTTGTCACTGATGCTGCTAGTGTGCTAGACAAGACGGGTAATGTGAGAAACAGAAGCGCTTAGAAAATGATACACATGACATTTCGTACTGCACCGATCCTTCTGTTTTTGCATTTCTTGAAATCAGAGAGATAAAAACAAACACAGGACGGCGCGGTGGTGTAGCGGTTAGCACTGTGGCCTTGCACCTGCAGGGTCGAGTGTTTGATTCCCGTATCTGGTCTGTATTTGCATGTTCTCCCTGTGCTTGGTGGGTTTGCTCAGGGTACTCTGGTTTCTTCTCACAGTCCAAAGAGATCCAGATTAGAATAATTGCTGTTCCCAAATTGCCCCTAGTGTGCGTGTGTGCCCTGCCGTGGATGTAGAGGATATACTGTATACTGTACCCGGCCTTGTGCCTGGAGGTGCAGGGGGACATTGCTAAGTTTTATTTATGTCGGTTAATTACACTGTGTGTCTTTTATTAAATGAGTCAATTCATCTGACTGAAAACATGGGTCAGAATCAATAAATCCCATCATTTTCAAGTGAATCAGGATGGCTAGTTGCCACCGAGGTGGGCGGCTTGTTTAACCGGCTTGTGTAATTCATTTTGCTGAATATTCTTTTCCTTTTCCCAGGGGGATGTACACAATTAGTGCTAATTACACAGCAATGTTAACACACACATGGTGAGTGTGTATGTGTGTTTGTGTTATTAAGTTATTAAGGTGTGTGCGCTCAGATCAGAGATGAGTGTATTGTGTTGTGGGCGCTGTTTTGATCACTCTGGTGAACATTAATAAATCACTAAACACCTAGCTCTGTATGCTAATCACTGGTATGCTAATCATTCGGGTGCTAATCACTCAGATGCGGAGATTCCAGGACGAGCGCCGTGCGTGTATGTTGTTTGTTTCGTCTCACAAACCCGTCCACACACCCACCCACACACACGCACACGCAGAGAAAGGAGCAGTGCTATATGGGTTTGTCTAACTGCTAATAATGGAGCTATCAGAGCTGCTGTGCATGCTGGGAAATTTGGTTGCTGTATAATAATAGGACTTCCAAATGATTATGAACATGCCACGAGCCAGTTGACCACACACACATACACACACACACAAAATACTGAGCTCAAACACAGTAATACCATTCCTACAGACAGCATAACAACACACCCACAGAGTGAGAAAAAAAAACAAAAAAAACATGTGAAGCAAACCAGGAAAGTGAGACATTAAATATAAGTGAACGAGTGGACGAATGAACTAAAGAATAAGTGAAAGAGTGGTAAATTGTGCAAGGGAACAAGTGAAAGAGTGGTAAAAAAGAGCAAGTGGATATGTGTGGGTGTTTGGCCAGGTTCTGTATGAAAGGATAATGAACACACAAACAAGCCTGTCTCTTCAAGCAGGGACAGAACTAGAAAGTGTTAATTGGGGTGGAAAAAGTCATGGCAAAGGCACAGCCAAGGACTGGGTAAAAGGGGTGGCGAGGGTCAAATGCCAAGGGCACACTAAAGGAGGCACAACAGGTCAACAAAGAGGTGAAAGCCTTGACCATGAAAGGGGCAAATATCTGGAACAGGTGCTGGAATAGAGGTCAGTCTGGTGGGTCAAGACATGAAAAGAGTAAATAAAAGGGTGGGGGAGTCAAACAAAATGCCTGTAGCATGGCAATGGGCAAAAACAACCACCAATGAAGGGACAAAGTGGTGGCACAAGTCTGAACCAGCAAGGACAAAAGAATTGCGGGGGATGATCAGGGAAATGGCATAAGGATAAAAAGGAGATCCAAAAGACTGTAAAGAAGGGGCAGCAAGTGAGCAGGGGAAAAGGGGCAGAAAAAAGGCTGACCAGTGTGGGGCAAGGAGATAAAAATGAAATAACTGAAGGGAAGCACCAAAGTGGAACAAAAGGGTAGGAAATTGTCACAAAGTTGTACACAAGATTGAGGATAAGAAGTGGAAATTGGTGACCAAGAGGTGACAACAGTGGCAAGGAAAGACATGAGAGGTGAAGGAGCTCCAAATAAGTGGGGCCAACAAAGGACCACCAAGGGAGGGACAAGTGGGTGGCACAAGTGTGACCCAAGAAGAACAAAATGGTAGCATGGGATGGGGGGTGATCAGGAAGGTGTACCAGGGATGAAAAGAAATGCCAACAGACTGCAATGGGGGCAACAAAGAAAAATGGTTTTTAAA
Organism: Clariallabes teugelsi; assembly: GCA_030014215.1. NCBI lineage: Eukaryota > Metazoa > Chordata > Actinopteri > Siluriformes > Clariidae > Clariallabes > Clariallabes teugelsi. Next base: position 18,862,471 of record JAQMYG010000010.1, read on the forward strand.
AAAGTGGGTGGGGGGAGGGTGGCATCTGAGCAGTAAGAGAGGGGCAGAAAAAAAAGTTGACCGACATAGGGAAAGGGGCCAAAAATGAAGTCACTAATGGAAAGCACCCAGAAGCAAAAAATGGTAGGAAGTGGTGGCCATGATTGGGGAAGGTAGGTGAAGGTAGTAGAAAAACTGTGACCAAGGTTTTACAATAGTGTGGCAAAGGAAGACAGGTGAGGAGAAGGATCACCTAAAAAAGTGACCAAGGGGGACCAAGAGGTGACCATCTTAGGACGAAGTTGGTAAAGGGGTGACAAGAAGGAGAAAGGGATGAAACTTTCAGGTGCACAATCAAAAATACTCAAACCAACAACCCCCCAAAAAAAACAGCTGAAAGGCATGACTGGTTGATTGGATAATTGTCTGAACGAGCACGGGTACAGGTGTTCCGAATAACGTGTACAACACTAAGGACAGCTGTACCTTTGAAACAAGGCAGCTGAATATACTCAGCTGGAAACCAATTATCGTTCCAGAATACGTGTTCTGACCTTGTAAATGCTGCATTTCTACATCCAAGCTTTTAGTTAAATCTGCAAATAGTTTTTTTTTTTTTTTGAAACCCGTGCATACAGAGTAAAAATGGCATCCAGTGGGCGTTTAGAGATGCCTGTTAAAGTAAAGTGCACTTCTTCTCTTTGCGATAAAAGCGACTCTGTTTGCTGTCAGCAGCATTTGATCTCCTGAAAAGAAGAAAACTGGTGCGGTGTAAAGCGTGACGTCTCTGTTAAGTCTCGGTGTTTGACACGGTGCTAGATTTCAAACCTTATTTTAAGGGTGTCATTTAAATAAATAAATAAATAAAAGTGTCAAATAACAACAGAGTTTAATTTTTTTTTTTAAAGAAATGACTACACATAGCTTAAGAGCACTTTTCTCCATGTTAGAAATGACTTGCGTGTAGGCTAATGGCGTCCTTATTATGCTAATAAGAAAGGACCTGAGGTTAGCTGTTGATGTTAGTTTGTGGTTTTTGACAGTGCACTAGTACAACTGATAACACTAGCACATTGCTATGTGGTTTGCTAACTGCAACAGTTTGTGTTAGCCATGGGTACAAGACAAATGAGATTTGACATTTTACAAAATATGACTTTTCCCATTACATTATCTGTTTATTTGCAATATTCACTATTAGCATAACTTGCATGTTTTTTTCTTCTTCTTCCTCTGTCTTTCGCTCTCCTCCTCTTTGCCTTAACCTCTACTCCCACCCTTTGACCTTCATCCCCTTTCTCCCTTTATCTGCCCTGTCCCAACCCTGTCTTCACCCTTTACTCTTTATCCCTCATTTTCTTCTTTTAGCCCACTTAGTGTATCTTCCTATCTCTTTCTTTATACCTCAATCTGTCTTCATCCTGCTTTTTATCCATGCCTCTTATCATTCTTCTTTGCATGCCTCCTTTACATCCTTTGTCCCTTACCTACCATCTTACCCTTTATCTTCCTTTATCCTTATTCCTTCTTTTCTTTAGCTCACCTGTCATTTGTCTCTCTCTTCATCCCCTACTTTCTTCTTTGAGCCCTCACAGTCTGTCTTCTCATCCCATCTTCATCCCTCTTTATCCTTTCCTCACTTTTTCCATCTTTCTTGCTGTGATCTTTTCTCCACTGCCTCTCCATCTCCCATTTTTTCGTGTCTGCATCCTTCTTGTCTGTCCCCACCTGCCGCCTTTTGTCTTTTCATCCTCCGTGACCCTCCTATCAGCGGTGAGATGTGACAGAGTGCTGTGTGTTCATGGAAGAACTAGCGAACACAAATGAACATCTTTCAATCACACATGCGCGCACACACACAGACCTAGTCTGATCAAAGCTTTCTCTGAAGATCCTGACATTTTCGGACCTCTGCCTTCATTTCATATATTCTCTCTATCTCTCACATACACACACGCACACACACACATACAGAGCTGGATATTGCATAAAAGAATTGCTTCATTTCAGATCTTTGTCAAGTATCAGTAGGTATGATCGACTGTCTACGTGGTTTAATGCTGACTAATGAGTCCGCTTGGATTCTTCAAATCTTTTGATTATAACTGTGTTTTATTTGAGTGTTTTAATTTAAATAAATCACTCCATCAGCACTAACATGACCAAACTACCCAGAGTTTTATTGATTCTGTATCATTTGTTTGAATTCCTGCAATGATTTTGTTAACACTGTGCTAAATCCTAAAAAATCATCGCAGCAAAAAAAAAATCAAGCAGCAGGATTGTTAGGAACGCAAAGACCAAATTCCCACCAAAAACGAGGCAAAATGAGTGACAATGCTGTAACAAACTTTTGACCAACCCCCCGACCCACAGTGACTCAAGAAAAGTTCGGATTTTGTCAGGAATCCCTACAATAACTCAAAGCATGTGACAATTCTGCCAGAACCTCTGACTAAACCCCTTCCTACAGTGTTTCAAGCTAAGAAAATTCTATAATTAAACTCCTTCATACAGAGTTTTAAACTAATTACAGATGCTGTCAAGGAATCTCTGACTAATCCCCCTCCTACAGGGTTTCAATCAGAGTAAAGATACTGTCAGGAATCTCTGACTAATCCCCCCCTGACAGTGTTTCATGCAGAGTGAAGATGCTGACAAAAATCTATATCTATACCACATGATCCAATGGTTCGAGCTGAGTAATGATCCTGTTAGGAACTTCGGACTAATCCCTCTCCTATATTGTTTCAGGCTGAATGAAGAAACGATCTGGGACCTCTGACTAATTCACCTCCTACAGTCATTTAAGCTGAGTAGCGATGCTGTTACGAACCTTTGACTAATCCCCTGTCCACAACGAGTCATGATTTTGTCAGGAATTCCTACGATGATTTAAAGCAATTGAAGATTCTGGCGGAAATCTCTGACTAAACCCCTTCTTACAGTCTTTCAAGCTGAGTGATGATCTGGTCAGAAATCTCTGACTAAACTCCCTCCTTCACTGGTTCAAGCTGAGTCAAGATATTGTCAGCAACCTCTGACTAAACCCCCTCGTTCAGAGTTTAAAAGTTGAGTGAAGGTTTTTCCAGGAATCTCTGACAAAACCCCCTCCCAAAGTGAGGAATCATATCATAATTCTGTCCGAAATCTCCAACAAAATCCTCTACCACAGTGACAGGAAAGAAGCGATTATGCCGTCATACATTTCCGACCAAACCATCCTGGACGATGTTTCAAGCTGAGTGAAGATGCTGTTGACCAAACCACCTCCCAAACTGAAGCAAGAAAAGTGAGAAGTGATGATTCTTGGTAATCACTGACTAAATCCTCTGCCATAGTGACTCGAGACAAGTGATAATGCTGTCGGGGACCTCCACTAAATCCCTTCCCACCGCGACTCAAGAAAAGTGTTGATGCTGTTGGGTATCTCCAGTTAACACCTCTTCCTCAGTGTTTCAAGGTGAGTGATGATGCTGTCGGAATTTTCCTATAAACCCTCTCCATCAGTACCTCAAAAGAAAAATAATAACATTCATACGGAAACAGACTAAACAGACTTGGCGAGATAACCATTTACTTGAGGGACAATTAAAGCACCTGGGAGAGGGTTTATTTCCTATAAGATTTTTTTTTACCACATTAAACCATAGTACATACCATAATTTCACCTTGGTACTTCATGAATTACCATTATAGGCACCATAGGAATTAAAAGAGTACCTGGCTAGATACTATAGCATTTATTTATTTAGGCATAGCTCAGTGGTTAGGGCATTGGACTACTGATTGGAATGTTTGATTTTCAAACCCAAGCACCACCAAATTGCCACTGTTAGGTCCTCAAGCAAGGCCCTTAAACCTCAATGTAGAGGAAATGTAAGTGTCTTTGGATAAGGGTGTCTGCCAAATCCCATATATGTAGGTACTATGGCAGTGTGGTAGTAATATGGCATGTACTGTACCACTATGCTTTGATAAATACTGTACCATGGTAAGTACTGTTGGTATGTTCCACAATATTTGGTGAATACCATTGGGTACCACAGTGGCTACCAAAGATCAGCAGGTATCTAATATGGTATGTTTTGCCTATATCCTCCATTTGTCAGCCCACTGGAAAATTAGTTTGGCAGCATTTAACCTGCTACACACAATATTACCTCCTCTGCTATCAAATTCACAGAAGAATACGGCATTGTTAACCAGCAATATATACTGTAAATTAACTGACTATTTTTGGATTTTGATGTTTTTGCCTCAGTATAATTAACTTCCTCATATCCAACCCCTTTTTTTCATCTTATAATGAAAATCTTGTACAAACATTCTACTTTATAATATTTTATTTCCTTTAATTTTTCACCACCAGCCCATGTCTTATTAATGGTCATTTAATACAGTGAAACTGTCAAACTCTGCTATATTTAGACCAGGTAATCATACCCTGAAACTTACGACACTGCTCGACCTGGATAGCAAAGCTGTCATTAGTATTTCAGACTAATACCCCTTTACCAACATGGCTCAACCCAATAAAGAACCCTTTCAGGAACCTCTGAATATCTCCATGTCCTGGGGCAGCTCAAGGTGATATGGGTAAACTCCACTTAAAGAACTATGGTGTTTGTCAATGTATACACCAAACATGCTAAACTAGCACCATGCTCCGCTCTTCTGGGAAGGCTTTGCTCCACTGGTTGTGGAGATTTGTACATTCCATCCACAAGAGCACAAAGGTGTCGGACACTGATGTCCAGGAAGAAGCTCCTGGAGTGAAACTGGTGTTCAGATTCATTTCCATAGAGGGTGAGTCCAGTCCACTCTTCCATACCAACCTTGCTAAACCATATCTTTATGGATCGCACTTTGTTCGCAGGCATGCTGTCATGCTGGCACAGATTTTGTTTCCCCCTGGAAATTAAAGTATTGGCACCCTAGATTTACACAAGGGTGACTAGATGAGGACCTTCAATAAGAAAACCGTGTGCATGTGTGTGTATGTTGGCAATAATAATCTCTGATGACCGACTGCTCTGATCTGAGTGGGAATGTGTGAGAAGTAACACACACAGTCAGTGTGAATCACACTGACTGTTAAAGATTGATCCATACAACAGGAATGGCATGAGCAGAAACACTTCATGTATGTCTCTGTGTTGGATACTCTCTCTCTCTTTATTGCTTTTTTTTTTTTTTAATCGGACAAGTGACCTAAATGAAGCTGAGAGTGCCAATACATTAACCCCCGGTAGTTATATAGACCAGTGTTTTTCAACCTTTTTTGAGCCAAGGTACATTTTTAATTGAAAAAAATCACAAGGCACACCAAC
>JAQMYG010000010.1:19102259-19117072 GCA_030014215.1 Clariallabes teugelsi
ACCCACCAAGCACGGGGAGAACATGCAAACTCCATGCACACAGAGACGGGAATCGAGCCTGGCCAGGGAATCGAACCTAGACCCTGGAGGTGCAAGGCGACAGTGCTAACCACTACACCACCGCGCCGCCATTACTCAGTTCAGTGAATTCTAATAGCCTGGTCATAGAAACTGTCCTTACAGTAAGTCTCTTAGTGCATGTGGACAGGCTCCTGTACCGCCTACCAGATGGCAACAGAGAGAAAAGTCTGCGTGTACCCCATGTTTGTTGTGGTCCTGAATGATGCAAGATGCTTTCTGCAGGCATCGTCTGTGGCATACATCCTGGATGGATGGGAGTGTGGTACCAGGGATGTACTGTGCTGTTTTCACCACTTTTTCAGTGTTTTCCAGCTTTGGCTGGAACAGTTCCCATACAGTATCTCACTGTGATACATCCCGTCAGCAGGCAGTTGATGGTGCACCTGTAGAAGTTTATGAGGGTGCTGGTCTTCATGCCGAACCTCCTCAGCCTCCGCAGGAAATAGAGCCACTGTCGAGCTTTCTTTACCACGGTGTCAGTGTGTGTTGTCTAGGAGAAGTCATTTGTGATGCTGACACCAAGGAATTTGAAATCGATGTTGATAGGGGAGTGTCCAACCCCCTGCCTCCTATAGTCCACTATCATCTCCTTTGTGTGTTTTTTTTTGTGACATTCAGAAGAAGGTTATTGTCCTTGCACCAGCTGGTTAGTGCCCTGACCTCTTCTCTAGGCAGTCTCATTCTGATCTGTGATGAGACCTAGAATGGGTGTGTCATCCTCAAACTTGTAGATGAAGTTTGAGCTATGTTTAGCAGTGCAGTCATAAGTGAACAGAGAGTACAGGAGGAGGCTGAGAACGCACCCCTGTGGTGCACCTGTACTGAGGGTTATTGATGATGAAGTGTGGCTACCGATTTTTACCCCCTGTGACCTGCTGGTCAAAAAGTAAAAATTCCGGACCCAGATCAGCAAGTTTCTTAACCAGTTTGGAGGGAATGATGGTGTTGAATGCAGAGCTGTAGTCTATATAGAGCATTTACACGTATGTGTTTCCTCTGTCCAGATGGGTCAGAGCGGTGTGTGTGGCTAAGGCGAGGGCATCATCAGTGGCCCTCTTTGGTCTGTAGGCGAACTGTAGTGGGTCTAGGTTGTCAGGGAGGGCAGAGCAAATATGTGTTTTGACTAGGCGCTCAAAGTACTTCATGATAACTGATGTTAATGCCACTGGGCGATAGTCATTGAGACGAGATGGTTTGTTTTTTTGGCATAGGAAAAATGGTGGATACCTTAAAGATGGTAGGGACCACTGACTGATTCAGAGAGAGGTTAAAGTATTAGTGCATTATGACTGAAATAAAGCGGCTCACATAGTCATGCACTTTGCGCAGCACCGCAAAGGCAGCGCTTATTTAGTGAGCACATTTTCTTAATGTCAAATCTTCACCAAATATGTCAAACTTTAATGAATGCTAAAAGCCTTCAGAGTCAAATGTAATACCGTTATCTCAATCTTATCTTATCTTTTCTTGCACACAGTAAACTAGACTATGGTAATGTAAGGCTTTATTAACCACACAGTTAATGATCATAAGTATCCATACATACTAAAACCAACAAAAGCACTCATAATTTTTTTAATATATTTCTCACTGACACAGTTTAAATTTCATGCTTTAACAACTCACAGTTCTGCCACCTGGAATCTAATATTATATACGGAAGCAAATTATTTAGTGGAACCTCAGTTCATGAACACCCCAAAGTACGACCAAATCAGTTTACAGCCAAAAAATTGCCTTAAAATCTTTCTCTGTTTACAAACTCCTCCTCTGCACACGGCCCAGAAACCGCTATCCCAAGTTGACACTATCAGCTGAACAAAGGCATGAGGGCATCGCGCAGCATCAGTTTTTCTTAGTCCGGAGCCGCAGATTATTCCTATGGAATAAACTGAATTGGTGTGTAACCAAATCAGATTACAGCCAGAACTTAAGAACGAATTAAGTTTGTGAACAGAGGTTCCACAGTATCTAATAATAATGATAAATCACATAAATATGATAAAATGTCCACTACAAAGTACTCATAGAACTCCCTTAACATATGATTGACAGGCCAAAATGAATCACACTCACAGGGTTACATTGGCATTAAATCTATTAACTACTATAATATATTGTTAATGTAATCATAGGAATACAGCATATTACTGTTTGGGTAGCACGCATGAAATAAATCATCCTTGGCCAAAGTTTAAGCATTTAAAATCTAAAATAGTATCCACACATATCTTTATATCATACTCACAATCTTAAATATTACAGTATACCGCTAACTAAGTTTATTTTCATGACCAGGGCAGTTTCTGTCTGGCTGTCTCAGTGATGTAAAGTCATGTTCAAAAGTTAGTACCCACTCTTGTACAATTGTATATATTTTAGTGTAAAAACATAATAAATGTCATCTGATCGTTTATTAGCCAAATACAACCTCAGACGAACATAACATACTTTTTTTTTCATAATTTTTTTTTCACCAAAAATGAAATAAAACATTCGGGAAATACTAAGTACTCCAATAGCTTGTAGATCCACCTTTAGCAGCAATACCTATGACTTTAACACTCTCTCATCGTAGTGGAGGAATTTTGGCCCATTCTTCTTTACAACATTGCTTTAGTTAATTAAGGTTTACGGGAATTCACTTATGCACAGCTCTCTAAAGGTCCCACCACAGCATTTCAGTTGGCTTGTGGTCTGGAGTTTGACTAGGTTATTCCAAAACCTTGATTCAATGTTTTTCAGTAATTCTGGTAGATTTACTAGTAAGCTTTGTATCATTGTCATTTCATATCCAATTAAGTTTTAGCTGTTAGACAAATGGCCTCAAAATTTGCTTTTAGAGGACTTTGGTATACAATTAATGGTCTACTCAATGACTACAAGCTGCCCAGGTTCTGTGGCTGCAAAAACAAGCCCAAATCATAACCCACTTGACAGTGAGTATGAGGTAGTTAAAGACTGGACACTGGACATTAAGAACAAAGAACTATACTTTGGCCTTATCTGTTCATATGACATTTTCTAGAAGGCTTGTGGTTTGTTGAGATGCAGTTTTGTGAACCTTACCCGTGCTTTTGTGTTCCTTTTAGACAGAAGAGACTTTCTCCCGGCACCCTTTAAAGTAACCCATACTTGTTCAGTCTTCTTGTAATTGTGCTATCATTGACTTTAACTTTTAACATGCTCACTGAGGCCGTTAGGCTCTGAGATGTAGCTCTTGAATTTTTTGTATATTTTTGAGCAATACACGTTCTGACCTTGGAGTGAATGTGCTTAGATGTCCACTCCTGGGAAGATTGGCAACTGTCTTGAATGCTTCAAGACATGATGGGAGATTCCACACAATCCCGCAAGACGTGTGAGAAAGAGAGAGGGAGAAAGAGAGAGAGAGAGAGAGAGAGAGAGAGAGAGAGAGAGACTCATTGGCTCAGATCATTGGCTTGGTAAAAAAAAAAGCTTATACGGACTGCTCATAGTGTAAAAATCTCGCTAGCTCGCTCACTAAGTTACTCGTAATCCAAGGTTTTACTCATATGTGAAATGTAACGGTGTTGTTTCTGCGCCTTTAAATCATGAGGGGAATCTTGGACGCCATTTTGTCATCTATTTTCCACTGTATTGTACTGTGAACTCTGTTTTGTTGAGGATTTTCCGCAATTAGAATTATTCACCATCAGGACAGCTTTAAAGGACAGCCATTTTTTATTTTAGTTTCTTTTCCAGACTGATTCATTGAAACCAGTAAGGCGACTATTTTTCCCGCACCCCCACATGCGCACACTTACAAAAGATACCGGGACTTTAGACATTTTATAGATTCGCTTATACACTGAAAATATAGTATATAACTGTAAATATTGGTATGTGGTGACTGCAGAGTTTACAATACACATTACATGTGATACACGTGAGCTACTTCCGAGATTTGTTCGCATCTACAAATGTTTGAATGTCTGTTTGAATCTGCAGAAATTCGTAAGCTGAATTTTTGAAAGTGGGGGACTACCTAGATAAGACTGTATATGTATATAGTATATGTACATATGTATGTATAAAGTACATATTGTACAGGCAAGAATGGATTTACATTAGGATTACATTAAAGTTTATGATTTGATCCTACTCTAATAACTATTTCAACTGAAAAACTTAACAATTTATGGTTACATTTTGTGATGTCTATGACTTAGAAGCAGTAAGCAAATTTGCAAGACTTTTCTGCTAATGTTATATTGCATTACACAATCTCACAGTTCCTCCATACAGTCCAAACCCAGCGTATAGAGGCTGAGTGAATGTGTTATGGACTCTGTGGAGGAGGCTGATCGTGTCAGAGACGTTGTAGAAGCACAGACTTCCTGCACTGTGATCCACATACACTCCTATTTTGGAGGATGGTGGAACGGATAGAACATTTTTAATATCATTGTGATAAAAAGAGAGTGAAGAAGAAGAAGAAGAAGAAAAAGAAGAAGAAGAAGGAGAAGAGCACCGCAGACTCCAGGACTGATTGTTGCGTCCAAACCCACACTCTTTTTCTTTTCCTTTCCTCCAGATCTCTTTATAAGCGACTGAGATGTGCACAACCCCACTCCACTCCACCTCCCAGTAACAGCGCCCATGCACGCTCTCCTTACACAACACCTGACTACAGAACTCAAATCTATCTGGATGATCAGTGTACAGCTGTTTCCACGTGAATGACGCCACCTTGTTATTCTCAGACAGACAGAGGAAACAATGTGTTGTGTTTGGATCCAGACTTAGATAGCGGAAATCTAAAAGAGAAAAACAAAATTGAAAATTGTAAACATGCTGGAGATTGTGTTTGTATGTGTGCATGTGTGTGTGTGTGTATCAAATGTACATTTTAGAAAATCTTCTCTGCTCTTCGGCTCTAAGGGTAAAATCTTCTGAACTGCAGGACCTGTGGCTCCAAACATAGAGGAAGACAGGTACGAACCAGTTTCTATAAAAGATTAAATCAGTTTGAAGTGATACAGTGAATGTATTCATTTTAAAACATTGTTTGTCGTTGCTCTAACAGGAACAGCTCCTCTTACTTTGTGGCTGTGTTCTGTCGAGTGTTTTTTTGTTAAACTCGCCCAAGAATCCTCCCAGCTTCGTCAGATCTAATGAATTGCTCCCTGTTTCATGGAATGACCAACGCTTAGATAAAGTGATGCTGGGTTTATCCTCAGGTCCAGAAGTTGCACACAAAGACTGGAAACTCTATGAACAGAGAATAAGATAAAAAAAGGTAAAAAGTGAGGAGGAACAAATGATCCCAAAAGAAAATTAGGCAAAAGATACATTATGGGTGAAAAATGCTTACAAAACAAGCCACTATTTACAACAGCAAGTGTTACCTGGAGGAAATGGACATGATCTTGTGTGTATGAAAGCAGAATCAATCCTATGTCTTTCTTCTTAAGATCAGTGATCTCCTGCTCCACTTGCTTCAGATTTTGTTCAGCTTGACTCAGTTGAACCTGAGCATGACAATGGTATAGGAAAACGCGCACACACACACACACACACACACACTATTTTCAATTTTGTTTCTCTCTTTTAGATTTCCATTAAATACGTCTAGACACAAACATGTTGTATGTGTTTCTAAGAGCAGCTCTGTCTACACATACTGCTCACCTTAATCCTGACCACAGAACATTTCAGCTCCTGCTCCTTCTTCTGCTTCTCCTGGATTCTCTGCTGGGATTTCCTCTGCTCCTCCTTTAGCTTTTTCTGTACACAAATCACTTATATTCAGCTGGTTAAAAGTGATCTAATGGTGAATTACGAAGGTAGCTCAGTGGTTAAAGATCACAGTCCTGTGTAGAATTTAAGTTGCTAAAAATGCTGGTCAACTGCTCCAAATTTCACAGATGACCAATATGTGTGGTTTCCAACTCTCGCAAGACAAATAAACAACCACAGCTTCAAACAAGTATATCCCAAGTATAAACAATAATCCCATTATTATTATAGGACTCTAATGGCTAAAAAGCTAACAGTTCCTTCAAAGAGCATGGCACCCATATCGGAGACGCGCATTTTTTTTTTTTCGTGGCCTGCCCTGTATAATTTGGACACACCTCCTAATTCCATGGCCGGTCCTGATTTTTATTTCTTTCCACACTGTAAAACACTTCTGAAGATGTCCAAAATATACAATCATCTTCTCTGAACAGTTGATATGAGATGTGTCCGCTATTTATGATCTGTAAAGCCTACATAATGGCCCTAATCTGATGTACTGTTTGTTAATTAGTGATTTCTGAGATTTCTTGAACTTGACCTTGAACTTTCCTTGTTTTCTTGCTTTCCTGGGAAGATCTTCATGAGAGCCAGTATTGTTCTAGAATTTGGAAAATAAATCACTAAAGAAACAAAAGTAATTAGAAGGTGTGTTCAAACCTTTGACTGGTACAGTATATATTATTTATTTAGGTATTTATTTATTCTTTCATGAAAATAAAATTGCAACAAAGTTTTTTATGAGGCTGCAGACCCATAATGGCTCTGGGGAGCAGGACGTTAGAATCTCAGTGCAGGTTCACTTAGGGATGGTGTTGTAGGACTGATTAGTGTAAGGCTGTGTAGACACTGTCAAACTATGAATTTGGGGAAAAGGAGACCATGAATGTTCCCTTTCAAAAGCTCCACTCTATGCTGCGTGAAAACGCTATGGGAACATCTCTTTGTTCTACCGGTTGTGAAGCATGTGTGTATCAAACACGGCAAATTTCGGCCTATATAACCTCGGTCAGGTGACGTCATCTGATGAGGTGCACCTACAGGTTATAAATAGGAGTGAACCGGAAACATCCTCAGATCTTATTGTCTTCAGGACTGCATTGTGTTTGCGTGTGTGGGTGCAAGCAAGTTTAAAAGTATTAACTCACCGATATGGCGGAGTTTGATAGGAGATGCGTGCCTCCGTGTGATAGATCTCTTTCGGGAGGGCGATCTCCACACTTTTTGTTTCGAGTGTTTGGGGGAAGAGCACGCTCTCCTCGGGCTCAGGGAGAGTGTGAGACTTGTGATCTCCTCCCTATTAAGGTGCTTTGCGCGTGGCTCGCCTTCTTTAAAGTGAAACCGCGAGCGCATTCCTGGGGTTCACGTGCAGATCTGGCACACATGCATGAGACGGAATTCCCCCTTTCTCTCGCGCTCTCGCCAGATCAGGAAGTTTTCTTGTGAATGGGCAGAAGAGACTTCCTCTCTCGCTTCCGCGGATATGGAAACAGCCACCTCAGAGCGCTCCTCTAATGATGACAGAGTGTATGAGGAGTTACTGGAGGTAGTAACGCGCGATGTCGAGCGACTGCACATCGACTGGCCGCAGAAGCGAGATTCCCCCAAGCGCTCCAAATTAGATGACAGGTTTCTGTCTGGCCAGGGGAAGGGGCCTCAACGACGCTCTCTCCCCTTCTTTGGTGATCTCCATGACGAGTTAACTCGTTCATGGAATAAGCCTTATTTATCCCGTGTTTTCGTACCATCGACTTCAATTTATTCAAATATCGTTGATGCGAAGGCGCGGGGTTATATGATGATGCCCCAGATAGAAGAGACGCTTGCGGGCTATCACTCTCCTGGGACATCATCCGCCCTGAAAAAGCCCACACTCCCCACCAAGCCGTGTAGACTGACATCTTCCCTGGTTGGGAAAGCTTTTCAGGCAGCGGGTCAGGCTGACCTGCTGAAAGACTTGAGCACTGGCAGGGCTATTGATGATAGAGCGTTCATAGAGCTACGCCAAGCCACAGATCTGTATCTCCGTGCAACCAAGCAGACAGCCCGTGCTATTGGCCGCTCTATGGCTGCCATGATGTCCACGGAGAGACATCTGTGGCTAAACCTAAAACAGGCATGCCCCCATCTCGCCTTCCGGCCTGTTTGGCGATGCTGTTAATTCCGTCGCCACTAGATTTCGGGAGGCAAAATTATATGAACAGGTCTTTGGGACCTGTCGGCCACCCAGTCCCGACCAGGTCTGGCTCTCACGAGTTGTGAAGCACAGAAGGAGAGTGTGATGAGCTGGGCACCCCCTCGTAATGACTGGGGTGGGGCTCGCCGCTCTTCGCAATCCGCCTCAAAGAGGCCGGACCTGCGCACTGTCATCGTCTCAAAGAAGGAGTCCTGAAGCTCATGCACCCAGGACCGTGGAGGTGGCTCCCACTGGGGAGGGGCGTGTAGAATTCCATCTGAGAATAAAGTCTTCTCCCTGGCACCCCCAGGACGTCAGGGCCGTCACCACTGGTGTTTCGGGGAACACAACGAGATGTTAGTTGTTCGGTCACTTCCTGCCATGTTTCGAACATCTGCCATGTTTCAAACATCTAACATCGCCAGGGGCTGCGTACCTACGTGGTTCAGACCCGGGTTTCTGACTTTGGGTCCCACTCTAGGTGCGTCTTGTCATCGCAAGATGCTAACGACAGATGCTTCCCTCGTGGGCTGGGGTGTGGTCTTGGATGGCCGTCCAGCACGAGGGAGCTGGAGAGGTCATCTTCTCGTGTGGCACATTAATTGCCTCAAAATGATGGCTTTATTTCTGGCCCTGAAACACTTCCTCCAGCAGTTGAGAGGCTACCATGTCCTAGTGCGGGTAGTCTCGTACATAAATCGCCAGGGCGGACTGCGTTCCCGTCGCTTGAACAAGCTAGCGCACCAGGTTCTGCTTTGGGCACAGGACAAGTTCCTCTCCCTCAGGGCGATTTACATTCCGGGTCATATGAATGTGGGAGCAGACTTGCTGTCCAGACAAGCTGTGACACACAGGGAATGGAAACTCCACCCTGAAGTAGTCAGGCAAATCTGGAAGATATTTTATGTAGCAGAGGTGGACCTCTTTGCCTTGCAAGAAACAGCACAATGTCCCCTTTACTACTCTCAGACTCCTCCAGCCCCACTGGGTCTGGATGTGATGGCCCATACGTGGCACAGATTATGTCTTTATGCGTTTCCCCCGATAGCTCTGCTCCCGGGAGTCCTCGCGAGGGTCCGTCAACAGGGTTTGTGCCTCTTATGGATCAGAGCAGAGTAATGACCAGAATGTGGTTCTCTCCTCGATGACTCACCTTGGGTGATTCCAGTGAGGAGGGATCTTCTGTCTCAGGCGCAGGGGACAATATTTCATTCCCGGCCCGAGCTCTGAAACCTTCACATCTGGCCCCTGAAGGGGACCAATTTAGAGATGCTGGTCTTCCAGCCAGCGTAATTGAAACTATTCTAAGTGCTATTGGAGTGTATTTGAAAGTTGGTGCATGGCAAAACATGTAGACCCAGTCCACTGCCGAATTGTTTCAGTGCTGAAGTTTCTGCAAGAAAAGTTGTCCTCGGGCTTATGCCCTAGTACTCTCAGAACGTACGTAGCCGCTATTTTGGCTCATCATGTTCTGACTGATGGGGTTTCTGTGGGAAAGCACTCTTTAGTTGCCCATTTTATTCATGGAGCTAAACGGTTGAGGCTGCCCACTAGAGCGAAGGTCCCTTCTTGGGACTTAGCGATTGTGCTCGAAGGTTTGATTGACACCCCTTTCGAACCACTAGAGTCAGCGCCTGTCAGGCTTCTGACCCTTAAGGTGGTTTTTCTTATGGCCATTACTTCTTTGAAGAGAATTGGAGATCTGCAGGCTTTATCAGTCTCCTCATACTGCCCCTGGGCTAGTCAAAGCTATTCTGCATCCTCACCCGAACTATCTCCCGAAAGTTCCATTATCGATCATGCACCCAGTTGTCCTCGAAGCCTTCTGTCCTCCGCCTTTTACAGCTCCGGAGCAGGAAAGGTTTCACTTACCGTGTCCAGTACGTGCTCTTCAGATTTATGTCCACCGCACTAGCCAGTGTCGTAAGTCAGAGCAGCTTTTTATATGCAATCGGGGGCGGCCGCCACCAGACAAACACTGTCACATTGGGTGTGAGATGCTATTGCCCTAGCCTACAAGGCGCCGTGGTCTCACTTCGCCTCTAGGAATCAGGGCTCATTCGACCAGTGGGATTGCCTCATCAATTGTGCTGGCAAGAGGTGTCCCCTTGCAGCAAGTGTGTGATGTGGCAGGTTGGTCCTCTCCGCACACATTTGTCAGATTTTATAGTTTGGATGTCCATGCTACTCCGGGCTCACGGGTCCTCGAGTCAGCATCCCAAAGTCATGTCTAAGACCTCCTTGGCTATTGTGTGCATTGCACAATCCTGGGGGTCCAGACACTTGCAGTACGGCGGTGTTGGTATTCTCGTTCCCATAGCGTTTTCACGCAGCCTCGAGTGTAGCTTTTGAAATGGAACGTATCGGGTTACTTTGCTGTAACCCTGTTCCCTGAAAAAGCAGGAACGAGATGCTGCACTCCAATGCCGCACTGCTTGCGTGGCTGGACGTCCTTTCAGACAAAATTGACCTGAGGATGTTTCCGGTTCACTCCTATTTATAACTTGCAGGTGCACCTCATCAAATGACGTCACCTGACCGAGGTTATATAGGCCGAAATTTGGCGTGTTTGATACACACATGCTTCACAACCGGTAGAACAAAGAGATGTTCCCATAGCGTTTTTTCACTCAGCATCTCGTTCCCGCTTTTTCAGGGAACAGGGTTACAGCAAAGTAACCCGAGACGTTTTCTGTCAAGCAACCATATTTTTAAAAACAAACCTAAAAAATATGTGTCCCGTGATTTTTTTCAAGTGGCTTCAAAAGAAAATATGAAAATCGCATATTATAAGTGGAATTGGCAACTATGCTAATATTATTACGGCTAGTGAAGTGAAGAGGCCAAATTTATTTAACACTCTACAGAACAAACTAAAATGTTAAATATCATTTAAAAATCATTCTGATGAACTGATGCTAGATAAGAAATATAATTCAGATAAATGTATTCTGAAAATATATTTAAATCTTACCTCTTTCTCATTTCTTTCTGCTAAAAGTGATATAGTGTCATGATCTCTGTGGTTATCCAACACACACAAAGAGCAAATACACTTTTGATCAGAACGACAGTAGAAGTCAAGCAGTTTGCCATGTTGAGAGCAGGCCTTGTCTTGGAGTTTTAATGAGGCTTCAATTAAGGTGTGCTTTTTCAAAGCAAGAAGTTCAAGATGAGGTTTAAGGTGAGTTTCACAAAAGGAGGTCATACACATCAGACAGGACTTGATGGCTTTGAGTTTTTTCCCAGTGCAGAAATCACACGCCACATCTCCAGGTCCAGCGTAACAGTGAGCAGAAGAAGCAGCTTCAGTCTTCTTCAGTTCGTTAACCACTTCAGCCAGGATGGTGTTTCTGCGTAGAACAGGCCTCTGGTATGAATGGTCTCTACATTGAGGACAGCTGTAGAAGCCTTTTATAGCCTCCTGATCCCAGCAGTCATTAATACACACCATACAGTAACTGTGACCACAGGCAAGAGTCACTGGATCCTTCAGGAGATCCAGACACACTGAACAGACGAACTGATCCTCAGCTACTGGAATAAATGCCTCTGCCATTTTCCTGCACTAACACAAAGAGAGAGAATTTCTTATTGCTCTTTAGTGCGATAAGAATTATTAACTGTCCATTATGATACTATATACAGAACAAGTCAATCCCATTACAAGTTTAATTTCCTCAGAAAATTTCCAAAATTTTCATGTTACAATGCTTGTATCCCTCCTTAATTCTGTATGTTTTTGTGTAAAAAGATTATGAAGTCATCAGATAAGAGCAGGTCTTAGTATTAGGCAAATACTAACTCAGACAAACAACAAATAATGTTGCCATTATTTATTTAACATACATAAATTATATCAATAATGAAAAAAAAATTTTTTGAAATAGCCTTCAAATTAATGTGTGGAATTCAGACAAAGTCTCAGTGTTTAAATCTAGGTTCTACTCTAGGTTGACAAACTATTTATTTATCCTTGCCTTTTGCGAATTATTTGTATTAGGTAAAGATGCAGATCTGGGGGACTCATGGATATAGAGTATTATGATTAAATGGTACAGTATGTTTCACAGGGGGCAGAGCTTTTTCTTACAAAGTCCCAAAGTTATGGAATAGCCTTCCAATTAATGTTCGGGACACAGTCCCAGTGTTTAAGGCTAGGCTAAAAAAAATTCTTAAGCCAAGCATTTTTGTGAATAGTTTTGCCTTAGGTAAAGGAGCAGATCTGGGGGGCTCATGGATTCATGGAGAATAATGGTGAACAGGTATGTTTAAATGGAAAGACAATTGGTCCTGATGACATGCCTGTGGAGGTATGGAAGTGCTTAGGAGAGGTGGCAGTAAAGTTTCTCACTAGTCTGTTTAAGTAGATCTTGGAGAATGTGAGGATTCCAAAGGAATGGAGGTGATGGATTTTTAAGAACAAGAGAGATGTGCAGATCTGTGGCAACTACAGAGGAATTAAGCTAATGAGCCATACAATGAAGCTGTGGGAAAGAGTAGTGGAAGCTAGGTTAGGAGCAAAGGTAAGCATTTGTGAGCAGCAATATGGTTTCATGCTCAGAAAGAGTACAATAGATGCAGTATTTTCTTTGAGGATGCCAATGGAGAAGTACAGAGAAGGTAATGGGGAGTTACAATGTGTCTTTGTGGATTTAGAGAAAGCGTATGACAGGGTGCCAAGAGAGGAGCTGTGGTATTGTATGAGGAAGTCTGGAGTGGCAGAGAAGTATGTTAGAGTGGTGCAGGACATGTAAGAGAGCTGTAAGACAGTGGTGAGATGTGCTGTAGGTGTGACAGAAGAGTTTAAGATGGCTGAAGGTGGATGTCTGCATCAAGGATCGGCTCTGAGCCTCTTCTTGTTTGCTATGGTGATGGATGGGATGACAGATGAGGTTAGACAGGAGTCTCCATGGACTATGATGTTTGCAGATGACATGCTTTGTAGAGAAAGCAGGGAACAGGTGGAGGAAAATTTGGAGAGGTGGAGGTATGCTCTGGAAGGCAGAGGAATGAAGGTTAGCTGCAGCAAGACAATGCATACGTGTGAATGAGAGGAACCCAAGTGGAACGGTGAGGCTATAGGGAGCAGAAGTAAAGATGGTGCAGGACTTTAAGTACTTAGGATCAACTGTCCAGAGAAACAGAGAGTGTGTAGAAGTGTGTGCAGGCATGTTGGAGAGAGTGGATAAAAGTGTTTAAGTGTGTTGTGTGATAAACGAGTATCAGCGAGAATTAAAGGAAAGGAGTTCAGTACAGTGGTGAGACCAGTGATGCTCTACGGCTTAGAAACAGTGGCACTGAAGAAAAGACAAGAGGCAGAGCTTGACCTTGTGGTTTGAACATGTGCAGAGGAGAGATGCCAGGCAGGAGGTCTAAGGGAAGATCAAAGAGGAGATTTATGAATGTAGGATCAAGTTAGTTGGTGTGAGAGAAGAGGAGGAAAAGAATAGGTTTAGATTGAGGCAGATGATTTGCTGTGGTAACCCCTGAAAGGGAACAGCCAAAAGACAAAAAAGAATGGATGTTTAGATGCTGTCTTCCCCCACTCTCATTGATCACTCAGGTTTGTTGACAGTGAAGTACCTGGTTGGTTTACCTCTAAGGGAGCCCTTATGTCTGTTTTCTTCAGGCTCTCCCCTTTAGTTGTGCTGTCGTAGTTAGTCCTGCCGGAGTCCCTGATTGCACTTTGCGCTAAATATACATTTACCTTATTTATTATGTTACTGTGACCATACCTAACTGTTTTCTCTCCTCCGCTTCTCAACTGTTATATTAAACTTTCAGCTTCCTAATATATAGTATGACTGCAGATCAACCTCTTCTATCCATTTTCACCCAAATGAGGATGGGTTCCTTGTTGAGTCTGGTTCCTCCCTGGTTGCCACCATCACCTTCGGCTTGCTCATCAGGGACAATCTGATAATCTGATGATAACAATCTAAAGATTCATTTTCCACATTTCCATAATTTTCTTTTGATTCTGTAAAGCTGCTTTGTGACACTGACCATTTTTAAAAGCACATAAAAATAAAATAAAATTGAATTGAATTAAATCGAATCAAACTGAATATTTGGATGCTGTCACCACTCTCATTAATCACTCAGGTTTGTTGACAGTGGAGTGTCTGGTTGCTCTCTCTTTGTCAAGCTAGTCCCCATTTGCCCTCTGGTCCTGTCTGACTCATCCTGGTGCCCCGGTTCTGGTTAGAGATCTCGTTGCATGGAGGCCCTTAGGATGCATGTGGTGACTAGGGATGGTTCCACTTGATCATAAAGATGGTCTTGGACATGGTTGATGAAGACAGCTATTCTCTGATAACTGCAGTCACACAATAGTCCTACAGACCTGAAATTCCTACAAAGACTTTTGTACCTGAGCCTCTAATAATAAAAGTGTACATCATATTAACTTAATCACCTTTCCTTTTATATTGAATTTCCAGCCCCCTAACTTAAAACTGAACAGAAAACTGAATGTGAACTACACTTGTCTTCTCCAAGCCACATTTCCATCCACTTAGGCCGGAAAGAGAAACTGCACTCAGAGATCAGTTTCCTTTTATCTGAAATCCTTAGGTGTGACTTTCCGTTTCTGTTTGTTTTTTATACAGAGGGAATGGACAGAGAGAGACAGAGAGATCTTCTCCAGATTATGTTCATTAACTAAAGAATGCATAAAATTATGTTTTCCAATTACAAGCATCTCTCTCTCTCTCTCTCTCTCTCTCTCACACACACACACACACACACACACACACTCTCTCTCTCTCTCTCTCTCTCTCTCTCTCTC
>JAQMYG010000010.1:19251726-19262842 GCA_030014215.1 Clariallabes teugelsi
TTCTTGTTGCATGTTGAAGCTCTACTTGGAACCTTGTTATGATCCAACCATGCAAAATATGATTTTTTGCCATTTTTCTAGTGGTCTTAAACTTTTGATCGGGACTGTATCTTTATGTTTTAAACATTGGAGGACCTGAAACCATGTCACAGCATCACACAAAACTGGCTGGACAGAAATTAATTAAATTTTGCCAGTCCTTCGGTATTTGCCTGAAGGTTTTAAACCTGCACCATAAATGAAATTAAAATGTTTAATAGATGGGACGTTATGAGCAGTTTTGTACCAGATTACATCATTCCATTGTGGTACTTCCTGTGAGAAGATTAAAACCAGTTTGTCTCATACTTTCCGAAACCGTGGTGCTAATAACAAGTGGTAATGTGAAGCGCCACTATGAAATAGAACATGGGTCATTAGAGCAAACATATCAGCATATAATAAAATAAAAATATTGAGTAAAAGTGATGTTATGGATAGCTATGTGATGTATTTAATAATCTACAGTACTTTAAACCAGGAGAGCATTTGGCTGATTTTATGCTGAAAACAGCATAAATAAGGCGTACGGTACTCAAACTTACAAAATTGTATTTCTTTAATAATAATAAGTTAGACAGAGACTTCTGCCGTACACTAAGACAGACAGATATGTATGTGGGTTTCAACCTGAAATAATAATATCACTGATTACATCAAAGTTGATCATCTTATTTTTAGGTTTAACCTTTTAACTCTTTGTAAAAACTCTTATGCTAGTCCAAATATGCAATAATCTCCGTCTGTTACTTCTGCTCTGTAAACCTTCATAATGCCTCTAATCTGAGGTGCTGTTTGTTAATTGGTGATTTCTGAGGCTGGTAACTCTAAATGAACTTCTCCTCTGCAGCAGAAGTCAGTTTTGGTCTTGCTTTCCTGGGAAGGTCTTCATGAGAGACAGTTTCATCATGGTTCTTGATGGGTTTTGCAAATGCACTTGCAGGAACTGTTCCAGAAAGGCTGACCTCCGTGTCTTAAAACAACAACTGACTGTTGTTGTTGTTGTTGTTGTTGCTGCTTAATTACTTAATGCCATGTGTGTTATTTCATAGTACAAAAAACAACAGTATTGTCTCAGAATATAGAAATAAATCCAAAGTTGTGTTCAAACTTTTGAATGGTACTGTATATAAAAGTTGGATATGTTTATGTAACTTTGTGTTATAGAGTATATTTTATAATACTATAAGGGGCCATTTTGTTTGACATTTTTTCAAAATGCAACATCAAGGCAGTTATTTATAGAAAATGTATTTCATTCTAATCCTTATTTCTCCCTCACTGAGCTTTTTCAAGCAACTGCCTTTTAAATATTGTTTTGCTAAGCAGTTAATACTGCTAATACTATTTGCTAAGCTTTTCTAATGATAGCACATGTTTTTTTACTCTTCTCCTTTCATCTACTTGCTAATCATTTTAAAAGACCAGCACTTTGCCACTTCGCAGTCAGATTTTCAGCCAGGTGTTACATTTCTCACAAAGCCCGACTTCCTGTTTGCAGAAATGCCGAACGAGGTGTCAGCCTGCGATGCTAACTCGCCCTGCTAACTCTGGATCAATGGCTGGGATGATGAGTGAGTGTGTGTGTGTGTGTGTGTAGGTTGACAGTTTGTCAGCATGTGTCAGTGAGGTCAAGACAAGACGGTGACGTCCATTTTAATCGCCGGACGGTGTCAGGGACGTGTGTTGGGACCATGCTGCGTCTGCTAGTGCTGAGGCGTTTCTTAGCTATGTTTGTTTTGGGGTTTTAGAAACAAGAGCTTCCTTTCATATTTGGCACATGACACACCATGACAAACTGAAAACCAGTAAGTCGCAATAAATCAAATTTTGACAGAACTTAGAGACAAGTCTTTTTTTTTTTTTTTTTTACTAAGTACAGAGACCTACAGTATGTAATACTCTAACAGATGGCGTGTAATACATATTGACAATTTTTTTTTTATTAGAATTGTTAAATATACTGTTTTTATTTAATGTGCCTGATTTAATTTAGCTTTACTCATTTTATTATTATTATTATTATTATTATTATTATTATTATTATTATTAATTTATTTATTTATTTATTTATTTAAAAAAAGATTTTCCTTTAAAAAAATATCATATTTAATATTTCTCATATCTTGCAAATTCTTTTTAATTTGGTCTGCATTTTCTCTACTTGCCTTTTTGGATTTTTTTTTTATTTAACTTAGTTATGCTTACTTTAACTAAAGGAATTCTGGGAAATACAAGAACATAAGACAAGACGTGTGTGTACACTGTTGTTTGAAGGAACATCTCTGCTTTCTTGAGATAATGTTGACCTGTAAACATTTTTTGAAATCTAATCAGACTGATTAATATGCCAATATTCCTTTGTTTTCAGTACAGCCACTTTAGTGTGTTTGTGTGTGTGTGTGTGTGTGTGTGTGTATGTGTGCGCAGGTTACAGTTCAACTGTGCACTTTGACCGTATGAGCTCACGTGACAGAGCTCCAGATAAATTGGTTTGGAAAAGAGTTTTAAATAATTAAATAAACGAAAAGAAAAGCTGGTTCTAATGAATAAAATGGTTTACTTTCTGAGTCACTCATTTGAGTGAAAGGATTACCCAAGAATTTCTGTCTAGACGGTAAGTTCGGCCTCCAGGTGACACAGGACTGTTCCTTACTTTCTTCCTTTGGATTTTTCCACAAACTATTAGGCGAATGGGTAACATCAATCAAAGTACAAAAAAAGTAAAAACTTAAAAAAAAAAAAAAAAAAATTATATTAGAAGGTAATAATTAAAAAAACTAAACAGGCTAGCATAAAATATCATGCTACCTATTTAAGAAGCTTCACAAGAAGCTAAGTAGCCAATATCAGTGAACTAGTAGGCCACTACCAAGTATGTTAAGATGACCCTCTACTGCTAAAATACACATTTCATGTGTGATTTCAGTCCAAAGCTCTTGATATCACACTCCTTGTACATATTTTTAAACCAAACTATACTGCCTACTTCCTTCAGAGGCTTGTACAGTGGCCAATATACATGATGGATACATCGCTTCTTGCGCTTCCCTTCTTATCCTGATACACCCATCACTCTGGAATAGGCTCAATCTGGACTCATCATACATAACCTTTTTTCCCCCATTGCTCCAATCTTTATGCTCCCTACCAATTTAAGGCAGGGGTAGATCAGTGGTTGAACCATTAGGCTACTGATCAAAAACTGCCACTCAACTATTCAGATGTGTACTGAGATCAGTGAAAGTTGTTCTGGATAAGGATGTCTGCAAAATGTCATGAATGTAAATGCAAACTGAAGTCTTTTATTTCTGTGGTTTCCTTATGGCCACACAACTTCTGAGTTTTCATCACACACACACACACAAAAACAACAACTTCCAAACTGTGTTTGATCGATGGCATTAGTTAGTAACCTAGTAACCCAGTGTAAGTATCTATCCAATGACGGAAACTTCAAAGCACTTTTTGTTAGTCACTCTGGATAAGCCAAATGCCAAATATGGCCAAATGCCTAAATGTAAATGCAAATGTGTGTGTGGAAATGCTTTTATTTTCACTATTCAACATAGCTCTGATTTCTACTGCTGATTTTTTATGATGCAGGCAGTGTATAGCTGTGGCCAAAAGTATTAAGGAAACATGCACTATGATTCATAGTTCTCTCTGTACACAAAACAGCTGATGTCAATAATATATTCTCACCTATCTGGCTGAAGAGTTGTGCTAATTAGAATCAGCCATGGTTAAGTTAATATATGTAACAAATTGGTGGCAGGTCTTTTACTTCTGTGGAAAATTTCTGTACATGATCTTCAGGAAACAATCAAACATTGCATGGAACGAAAGAGTAACACCAGAGTACTGCAGATGTCCTTTTGACATTATGTCCTGCCGGATCCAGCAGGTTTTGATGGACTGATGATGGACTTCTTACTAAATACTGATTGTTATATAGCAAATATAATTTTTTAAATTAAAACTTGATTATTATATCTTAATTATGGTTCTTTAATGGTTATATCAGAATGTCATTAAAGCATTGAATTTCACTTTTGGCTCACCACTGTACTGTATATAGTTGTAATGGTTGCACATGTTGTATTGTGTCCAGTTACAGAAACTCTTTTTAAATAATGGGGAAAACAGGGTTAACTGGGCGATTAGCAAGCCAAACTTCCATTTTATATCTACATATTTGTGTGTGTGTGTGTGTGTGTTCACAAGCAGAAATTACTTAGAAATAAAGACAAAGCAGACTTAGCCTGTGTTACTGAGTAGGGCAATACCTGAGGAAAGTCTAAACAGCGTCTGGAAACTTTCACTGCTCCCCCAGCCCCCATCCACACACGCGCACACACACACACACACACACACACACAGAGAGTGATGGATTGAGTTTGTCCCGAGTGCTCTGTTTGTCGAGGTGTCTGCACATTTGCTATGGTGTTGCTTCTGTAAGTTGTTCTGAAGAAGAAGAAGGGCGTCTGCCAAATGTAATAAATGTAAACGTTGTCAGGGCCATCAAAGTGTTTCTACAATATATTCTATTCCTTTTGTAACTGCTTGCCACTCAACATCACACCCTAAACAACTCTAAATATACAGCCTAGTAAACCTCTGCTTTTGGTAAATGCCATTGTAAAAACCTAATTTTCCAACTGTTGTGGTCTAAAGCTATGGAAACTGGTGAATATTCCCAGACATTTCCAACATATATGGCTAGACGGTCAGTTTACGATCTGAATGCCTTTCTGTATGTTTCAATTTAAAGCTGTTGATAAAAAAACCTGATCCAGAGATAAACATACAGTATGGTACATTTCTTTCTGTCCACAAGACTATCAAGCTGTTAGCTAACTTCTGACTAGAGCAATACTGCAAATTTATCTTCCTTTCCCTTGAAAAGCTATATACAGTAGATAGAATACTTTATTAATCCCAAATTGAAATTGTTGATATTGTGATATACAGTGCCACAATCTACTACTTCTTGTACTTGTAAGTTATAAAACACTAGTATTGTGCACAAGTTGAAAGAAGTTGAATGTGCTACCACTAACTTGCTGGTTAAAAAAATCTATCAATATCACTCACTTACTCACTCATCGTATAAGCCACTTTATCCACACATATACATGCACACTCACACACTCATTTACACACTACAGGCAATTTGGAGACACCAATTAGCCTAATCTGCATGTCTTTGGACTGTGGGAGGAAACCGGAATACTCGGAGGAAACCCACCAAGCATGGGGAGAACATGCAAACTCCATACACATAGAGGGGGGGGATTGAACCTGGCCAGGAATCAAAACCACACCCTGGAGGTGCAAGGTGACAGTGCTAACTGTATCAATCTCATTTCTTTCTTTCTTTCTTTCTTTCTTTAAATAAAAAATAACAGTGTGACATTTTATGTCCATCACAAACTGGTTTTCCTAAACTTTTCTAGTAATTAATTTTTAGAAACCTAGCTTCTGTCAACCTTGATAACAAAATCATGTGATATGCTAGCTAAGATCATATCATTTCCATCAGGTTTTAGCTTATTCATCTAATGCTTTCATATATTTTACATTTATATTTATTTCAGTTCTATAAGGCTAGAACTGAAAGGGTTTGTAGTTATAAATGAAATTAACTTTCTATGATGATGATGAGTCAGCAAAAAAGAAAAAAATTGCTATCTGGCCACAGCCTTCTTGAAGAAACCAGTGTCCCCCCCGTGTCCCCCCCTCCTTTTTTGGTAACATAACACACTCTGTTTTCTCTTGCACATGCCCCAGACGACTGTGGTCTTCCTGTGTTTGGCTACGTCCAGACGACCAGACCATGATGCCGAGTGTGTGCGACCACTCAGAGTTGACTTAACGGGCGAGGAAGCTCCCATGAATGAACTGGAATTCAACTGAGAACTGTTCACCTCAGGCCAAGTGTACAATCAATACTCAAGCCCCACACACACACACCTAGACACACAGGCTAATTTCAAAAGCATGTTTCCCAGAAACAAAGATGGTGCTGTGATTCTAAGGTACTCTGGCTGACTATTCATTGAGAATTAGCCAAAGAAAGAGCCAGAATTTCCCGAGTCATCCTGGCTAAACGCAGCTTATAAAACATGCTGTAATTTTTCTCCTCCTACACGTCACAGCTGTTCAGACCAGCAGCTGGAAAATGTCTGCAATTTTCTTTAAAGGAATACTTGCTCAAAAAAGTAATGCCACTGATAAAGTAGCACTAATGTAAATAATAAAGCAGTATTTTAAAACTAGAAATGATAGCTAGTTAGCATTTCCCTTATGTATTTTTAAACCATAAACAAGCATTTAACATATAGTTTGTTATGCTTTGTAGTTTTATGTGATTTAGTATTATAATGTTCAGCATTATGGAATAAATGTGTTTATTTTAATAGATTTTTATTTTTTTTCATGGTTTGCTTGTGAGTAAGATGTAGAGTCAATAGTAGAGAAAGAGCTGGAATTTAACAGAATATACATGAAAGAAGAAGACTTGAAATAAAAATTCTGTTTAAAAAAGATTTAGAAACATTTCAACAATGAAAAGAGAAACAAATCACTTAAGGTTTAGAAATGCTAATAGACTGTTATTGTAGTTGTAACATTCTAGGTTTCAGTAGGATGTCATTAGGATGTCACACAGAGCTGTAAATTATTTAAAAAATAGGAATACTGTATGAATCTATTTACAATTGACACAAGCAATGCATGTTTCTTTTCTATTGTGCTGCTATACCATGTAGTGGTTAGCACTGTCGCCTTGCACCTCCAGGGTCCGGGTTCGATTCCCGGCCAGACTCGATTCCCGTCTCTGTGTGCATGGAGTTTGCATGTTCTCCCTGTGCTTGGTGGGTTTCCTCCGGGTATTTCGGTTTCCTCCCACAGTCCAAAGACATGTAGGTAAGGTTAATTGACGTTCCCAAATTGCCAATAGTGTGTGAATGAGTGTGTGTATGTGTGTGTGCCCTGCGATGAACTGGCACCCTGTCCAGGGTGTACCCTGCCTCGTGCCCTAAGCCTCCTGGGATCGGCTCCAGGTCCCCACGACCCTGAATACAGGATAAAGTGGTATAGAAGATGAGTGAGTGAGTGAGTGCTATACCATATGATGCTAGCTTTTTTTCTAGCCTGCCAGTTAGCAAGCTCTAGCAGGGACAATCAATGTGTAATCAGTAGCTAAGCTAATTTAGTTTTAAATTTTCTGCTTATTCACGTGTTTTTGGTGCTATTAGTTACAGAAATACAATACAATGTTTATTTCATGTTGACTATGAGTTAGCCATAAGGTTTTATTCCCATCTTTTCTCCAAAGCTAAAAACCTGACTAGCAGCTAGCATTTCAGATGTACAGACCAGCTTGCTAGAGAAAGTAAGTTAAATAAAGCTTCTACAGTACATATATTACAATTACAATTAAATTATGATTTAATAACACTTTAAAAAATCAGATTTACAATTTACCGTCTAATTTGAGGCATTTTCTTAAGACGGTAAAAGAAAAAAGGCAACTAGGTCAATTGCTTTAGGCTGTTATTAGCCACATGAACATTATCTTTAAGATCACAGTTGATGGCCATTTTAACCCAAATAAGTCTTGCAAGAATCAGGACACTTGTGTCTGCTTAGTTAAGAAAGCTAAACGCACAAACCCAGCCAAGTGACGGAAGCATGCTGCCATTTGCATACCAAAGCCTGGTTTATAATCAGACTCAACCACATTACATCGTCCCTTGCATATTTGTGCATTTGAGTACCGTACAAGGTGATGCTGATCCCTAATTTCTGCATGACTAAAACCCTAGAATTTCTTCCAGTCAGACGGACAACCAGACATAAAGGAGCTAAAAAAGAATAAAGCAAACATCTACTTAGGATGATAAACCCTAGACAATAATGTGAATGCAATGCAGACAAAAAATGTGAAAAGTGGAAAAAGGTTGTCTTAGGTCAACACACACCCATAGTACAGCTGGACAAAGACCAGCCCATAACAAGGTGATTCAACAACGGAGACAATTCCATGTTTTCATCTCCTCCTCCTCCTCCTCCTCCATGTTGTCATCTTGTTCTTTCACAGGCACACTATATTTACTCTCCTTCATACCATCGCTAAGCCCGGATCCCTCCAAGAACGGTTGTTCCCTCATATGATCTTTTTCTCGTAGTCATAATAAAATAGTCTGCTGGCGTAGAGGGAGAAAAAGGAAATCTGCCTGCCACACAGTATTTCTCAGGCCTCCTTAAACGGCCGTCGCACTTTTCCACGAGAAATACCACACTCCATTAACGACAGAGTGAGCAAGGCTGGATAGGCCATGGCCAGGCTAGTTCCCCGGTCAGCGCTCGGCTAATTTAGTTTGGAGATTTTCCCACAGCACTGATGGTAGGACTTTTGTGGAAAATGTCAGTGAGTAGCAGGGATCATTTAGTGCAATTAGCTTGAAATCCTTACTTCCTTTATTAGTAGCAGTTTCTGTATTTATCCAACAAAAAGTGTACATGGATACGTATATATGGTTGAATGAAATTTTCACATCAGCAGCCCAAATGGTTCTATTTGCTTGATTAATATTAGTGGGAATTAGTCAATCAGGTGATTTGCACATCAGACGTTCTTTGCTGATGAAATGGTGCATGCCATATTTACCTCAGGGTTGACTTTTTCATATTGTTTCATACATATTAAATGTTTTATTTAAGGTTTAACAAAATTTATAGAAGAATTCAATAGAGTACAAATTAAAACTAATCAATTAACTAGATTTTTATTGTTAATTAGTAGGGGCTGTATGATTTCACTTTTAATAGTCCAAAAACTTTTAAACTGAATGTAAGTCATACTGGCACAATCCTCGCCCCAGGAATGGCTCACTATTACTTTTTTCCCCCGAAGATATTAGAGCGACAGTTTTCCCATCGATATAGACTAGATGGCCATATCTCCCTCGATTTGGCATGTATCCCTACAAAACCTTTATAAAAATATTCAACATCTCTACTTTTTCAAAATAAATAAATAAATAATGAAATGAAAGTGTCATTCTTTTCAATCATCATTTTTTACAACCCTCCACAAAACTTAAATCAAAACATGATAAATGTCTCTTTTCTCCAACACACACACAAAAAATCAATGTACTTTGAAACTGACATATAATTTTGCTGTTATAAAAGTACATACCTACAGTAGCAGAATTATATACAGTAACCATACATTAAGGTGATTTAAAGCTTGAATAGAGATGGATATAACCATACCATTATCTTATATTGTTTTTATAATAAGAATAAATCTATGAATTTGGTTCAATTTAGGATATTTCCACTAACATTTCTTGCTACTGCTTATTAAACCTTTGTAGCTCGAAGCATAGTCATTAACCTTGAAGTTAACAGAGACACCTTTAGGATGTGAGTTTATTTGGGAGTTTGCTTTGTTAACCAGTAGCATAGTGGCTTTAATTTGTGTCCATGGTTTTTCCTTGGGTGGAAAATGAAGGATGTGCTACTTATAAGAGCTGGCTAACTAGATATTTTCCTACTACAACTCTAGTACAAGTGGAACTAGCTAAATTTCACAAATGATATTTTGAATGCACCACAATTTGTTTAATATTTTGATTTATGTGGCCCATTAATCAAGAAGTAATCATTATTGTTATTATTACTATAAAATTGTGCATTTTGTTTCCTCATGAAAATTTTTATAAGAAAGCATAAAATGTTATTGCAGTACATTCTTTTACAGAAGAATATTGATCTAAGAATATTGATTGAAATAGAAATTCATTGAAGATTCCAAATGAATTCAATTAAAGGTTACATTCTTATGTACGTAGAAACAGCTCTGTTAGTTGTTTTCAAGTAAACACAGTACTGTAGCATCGCAGTTACACCCTTCCTGTACAAGATCTTATTATCTAGGTTTTGAAGTTCATAGTCTTGTTGAATCAACCTCTCAAGCCCCCAAGGGGTCATCTAGTAAACATTCCCCTTGTTTAGACACTTTAAATTAGTGACATGGGTTCTGCTCCAGGGTAAACACCAGCATGAAGTCAACGTAGGTATTGCAAACCAGCCCAGTCAGCACTGATACAGGCGCTTCAAAAGACAGAGCTGATACAAACTCTAAGGTCACAAACTTGGATAGATTTCTAGATCAGAGCGGAATCATCTGTATCATCTGTATCATCTTCTGTGTGACTCACTGTCTGTTCATGGAGTCATGGCTAATTAGTTGTTTTCTCAGCAGCTGTTGCTTTTATACACTCAGAGCATCTGCACAGACTTGTTTGGGTTTGCCTTTCATTACCGATGTTTCCATCTGGTCATGTTAAGTTGGTTGTGTGGTTTGGTCAACCCAGGAAATCTGCATTCATTTAGCTAGCTAAATTGGCTTTCCTAAAATTACTGTTTAATTATCAACAGCCTGCAGCATACAGTATGAAAGCATATACTGTAAATGTAGCTAATTATAAATATTAGTTAAATTGCAGCTAAAAGTGATCAGTTAGCCCAGCGCTGTTTGTTTCTATCAGAATTAACAAGCTAGCTAATGTTTACTTCCTGTTTATTCATTCACTTGTTAGTTAGATCATTTTTAATAATACCAAAATCTATTTGTACATTTAAGAAATGTTACATTTAAAGAGGTCCTGATGGTTTTGAACGTAACCTAACCATCTGTAATAAAGAAGAATGTAATTAAATGAAGAAACAGGAATGCCTGGTGCAAGTCCAAATATTTGCACGTCAAATGTTCTTTGCTGATAAAATGCATGCCACCTTTACCTCAGGGTCAACTTTTTCACATTGTTTCATACATAGCAAATGTTTTATTTAAGGTTTAACTAAATTTCTACGAGTCAAAACAAATCAAATTAAAACGAATCAATTAACTATAGCAGTTGGACAATGAAACTGAAACGCCTGGTTTTAGACCACAATAATTTTAGGTCCTCCTTTTGCAGCCAATACAGCATCAATTCGTCTTGAGAATGACAGATACAAGTCCTGCACAGTGGCCAGAGGGATTTTGAGCCATTCT
>JAQMYG010000010.1:19299097-19311804 GCA_030014215.1 Clariallabes teugelsi
CATTAGGAACCCTGCGAGTCTTGCGCCATTACAATATTTTTAGAGGGCTTAGCTTGCTCAAAAGGCACATAGGTTGTGTGGTGTGCCTGGATGGCACAGGTGCTTGGGCCCGCTCATTGCTGCTTGCAACTGTATTAGTTTATCGTTTTTATTGTTCATAAGCTTCTTTTTGGCCCTCTTCCTGCAATGGATTAGATTCTGACATTCATGATCTATATAAAAGCAACAAGTTATATAATTGTGATCCTGCAGACAATCATCACCACCATTTACTATTTTATGAGAGTCCTTACTCAAACTAGCATTAGTTGTTATTACAACAACGTTAGATAGCCATTATCTTGCTGCTACACAGGTTTGCTAGCTCGATTAAATGGAATCACTAAGGAAATTTTTGTTTTTGTTTCCAAAAACAAAAATTGCCTCCTGGAGGTATGAGGTGTTTTAGTTCCTTGCCATGAAATACTTAAATTCTATGTGCAGGTGTGCTAGTGTACATTTTGTTAGTTAGTAGGAAATTAGTCTAGGGAATTACTGACAGCTCTTGAATTACTGTATAGTGAATCATAAATGAATAAATAAAAAGCTTAATAACAAATAATTATTTTTTGTTTGCTTGTATTTTAAATAGAAATGAAATGGCCTCAACTTGCTTGTTAGCCATTGCCAGAAACAAATCATGCTTGTCAGCACTAGTTACCTTGGGAAATGTCAGTCTTGTTTCCATACATTTCTCATCTGAGTATCCAAATCCAGTATTACATTCATGCAGTTGTATCATGTCTTGACACTTTTGTTGCTTTGGTTGTTCCATATCTGAGGAAATTTTATGTTTCACACATCCCCTGCGTGACTTTCCAATGAAAATGAATTACTTTTAGTTCATAATCGGTCCTTTGTCAAAAGCAGTAAACCAGAGCTCTCAATTATAAAGCAGGAGACTTATGCAATCACTCACTCATCTACACACGTTCAGACACCACATTTTCAGTTTCTCATGCTTTCACATGCAAAACAATTATCTGTGGAAGACGCAATCAAAATCACTGAGCTCAAGCCTCTTTGGGACAAGTCAGCTATAAACAGATTTTATTTTAAAGCCATTAAAGTGAGACCGTTGAGCATGTATTGCTCTTGTGCAAGCAGTATATGCAGGAGAGACTAGAAATGATGGCACAGATCCAAGACATAGGAAGAGTACAAAGCAATGTTAAACGCTTTTTAGAATGGGGATTTACTGATCAAGGAAGAAAACATTTAATGTTGTTGGAAGCTGAAAGGAGTGAGGTCTATACTGTAGGTAGTGGTGACTTACAGAACTTAAGAAGAACTTAAGAAGTCAGGTCAAGTTGACTTTGTCATTTCAACTATATACAGTTTAGTACTCAGTGAAACGAAACAATGTTCCTCCAAGACCAAGGTGATACAAACATACAACATAAATTAACAAAAACAACACGCTAGCTAAGACACCTAATTAGTGAACTAGGTAAGACAAAACTAATTAACACCCTTAATTAACAAAACTATCTAAGTACTATACAAAAGACAACATAAAGTGCACTTGCAAATGTGCGAACAAGAGCAACAACATGACACAATGCAATACTCTGGTAGTGCAAATAACATATCCATGAAATGATTAAAAATTTCTTGTTAACGTAGCGGCAAAGACAGAAAAGAGTTGGTGGTGGACATCAGGAGATAAAAGGAAGACTCTCATGCCACTCAAGAAAGGGTGGGCTGTATCTGGGAGTCCATATCTTTGAGGACTTGTTCTGGACACCTCATATCTCGTTACTGGTGAAGAAGGCTAGGCAGCACTTGTACTATAGTAGGTACTCAATCGGAATGCCTATGACAGCGGCCAAAATAAATCAGTTGCATTTCAAAGTAATTTCGTGAAATTACTGAGAGAGTGACATTTTCACTCACCGCAGTTTTAAATTATAAGTACTGGACATTTACATCAGGCATTTCAGGTCCATTGCAGAGGACAACGCATTATTAAAGACACTCATCACCCAAATCATAAACTGTTTTAGTACTGTAGCTGCCATCTGGCTTTTTTCACCAGGCTATACTTGCATTAAATACACAACCATAACAATAATTGATAAATATTTACCATACAGTCATAGTCATTCCATCACTTTAGTCATATCACTATGACAATAAAGTTTACAGTCTGTATATTTGTACATTCATCTTACATTACAGTCTGTATGTTTGCACAGTATAATTAATATTCTCATTTACTATCTTTGTTGCACACATAAGTTGTACATATCTATTCTTATTAGTTTTTTTTAATCTTTTACATTTTTTAAATCTGCAAAGTCTGGAGTTGTTGCAATTGCATTTCACTACTGCTGTACAACCATATATGTGACAAATATCATTTTAAATCTTGAATCTTGAATCAGTGTGGTTGTATGTGTGTGTTTGTCAGTCCAGTCTCATTGTATTGAGGAGACGGATGGCTTGTGGGAAGAAGCTGTTACACAGTCTGAATGTGAGGGCATGAAAGCTTCGATACCTTTTTCCAGATGGCAGGAGGGTGACGAGTGGGTGTGAGGGGTGTGTGCTGATCAGCCACAATGCTTATTGGCATTGCGGATGCAGCATGTGGTGTAGATATCTTTGATAGAGGGGAAAGAGATCCTTTTATTTGTGTAATCCTATTGAAATTAATATACGTTTACAGCTGTGTAAAGTCATACTAATACTGAACAGTTCTAAAATCCAATAAATAGGTCAAAATTCAAATAAATAAATTTAAATGCATTTATGGACTGCAGCAAAATTACATACTAACTGAAGCATAGTGTGTGTGTGAAAATAGTGAGTAAGAGAAGATTATGAAGTCATGTCAATATTTAGAGTGACTTGTCTTTATAAACAAAGATTAAGAAATAGCAGGTGGATCCACACAGATAGTTTTTATTGGTTAGTTGCGTTTTCTTTTAGGCGTGAGTGAGACAGGGCAGGAGGTGAAGGGTGTCGGGGAAAGTAATGCTCGAATAGTCAGTGGTAGCAGCGGGCAGTCGAGGTCGGTCGACGGGCTGGGCTGAAACAAGTGGACTTGACTCCTTCTCTGCATTTTGTTTCATCTCCGAGGGCTTTCGTGAAGTTCAAGTCAGGGAGTGTAAATGAATGCATTCTGCACCCAGAATGTATCCCTCACCGGACCAGTGAGAAATGATAAGGAATTGTAAGGAATTATGCACTGCCAGCCTGGAGTCAGCATTCAAAGCTGAGCTCCCTGCAGACTACCAGCCACTAACACTCTCCACCAGAGATGTCAGGGCAGTACTGAGCAGGATCAATGCATGGAAAGTTGCAGGGCCTGACGTTATCCACGGATGCATCCTCAGAGCACGTGCTGGGAAGCTAACGGGGGTCCCAACAGCCTTATTCAACCTGTCCCTAGCCCAAGCTATAGTGCCAACCTACCATTGTGCCAGTACCAAAACACTTCACTGCAATGTGCCTTAATGACTTCATGGCACATCTCAAAGCCTGTCTTCCTGTCAGCCTAGACCCCCACAAATGTTCTCATCGTAAGGACAGAAGCACAGAGGAAGCAGTTTACACAGTGCTATATTTCGTCCTCTCTCACTTGAACAATACAGACACCTACGGTATGCAAGAATTTTGTTTCTTGACTTTAGCCCTGTCATCCCCTCCAAGTTAATCACCAAACTTGGAGACCTGGGCATGGTTAGACCACAACTTCAGCTTCATCCTCATCCTTAGCACCAGTGTACCACAAGGGTGTGTACTGAGTATCTTTCTCTACAAGTCCAAACTTGTACAATGCTCCAACACGATTTGTGAATTATTGGACTCATTGAGGACAATGATGGGAGGGAGGAGGTGGACCTGCTGCTTAATAAGCAGGACGGAGGAAGGACACACACACACACACACACACACACACACATATATATCAATGGAGAAGTGGTGGACCAGGTCACTTGCTTCAAATTCGTGGGGATCCACATCTCAGAGAATCTCTCTGAACACCAGCGGCTCTTCTTACTCAGGGTTCTTAGAAAGAACCATCTCTCTTCAGGCATCCTGGTAACTTCTATTGTTGCACCATTGTGAGCATACTGACCAGCTGTATAACAGTCAGGTATGGAAACTCTTTTGTGTCAGACTGAAAAGTTGCAGCTGCAGAGGGTGGTGAAGAGGGTGGTGCTTCACTTACTCCTGCCTTTTGGAAGGCGCTACAGGAGTCTCTGGACAAGCAGCCTCAGGATAACATACGTACTGAATTGAATACCATTACTCTGTCTCAGGGCTGTGATGTGTATGTGTAGAAGGAGTACAAAATGGCTTGGCATGTGCAACAGAGGCGTTGTGTGCATGTACATGCAGAATCTATACACTTATCTTATTACTCAAGACCTTTCTAAAAAGTTGCCATCCCTGATTAAAATTACTTATGTACTATTAAAATTTTATTTATCTACTTTTTTAGTGTCCTTGTTGCCATCTTAATTTATTTTAACAGGTTGGTTAGCTAGTTTACCTAAATAATGCTAGCTAATGAAGGATAAAAGGGTTTCTTAGTAGAAAGTCCATAAACATTCGTCATAGTCACTGCTAACCCTAGCTAACAAATCTAACTAGAATTTAAAGCTTTTAAAAACAAACAAACAAACAAACAAACAAACAAACAAACAAACAAAAAAACATCCACAATATTTACTGCGTATGCTTGCAGGCTAGCTCGTGTGAACCTGTGAGGATCTTTACACAATGTTTATAATTTATAATGTCTTGTTTTATAATGCTGACTGATAATGTCAGGTAACTACTCATAATCTAGCCGACTCTTTTGTGCTAATCAGCTACTCTTAAAATAAGACAATGTAGTGAAAATTCTGAGAGGATTAGAATGAATGTTACTTATAATTTTTGTTGTAAATGCTAACAATCTTAATCAGCCAGATAGCTAACATAACCAGGATGATTTTTTTTGTGAGGAATTTAAAGTCATATTCATTAATATTATTCCTTATTTATAATATTATTCTGCTGGATAACATGATTAAAAGACTTACAAGTCTAACATGACAGGAAATCTGAGAAGATAATTCAATTCACATTCTTAAATGTGGGCTAAAACGAGCTAATCTACCAGGGTTTTAAAGGAAATTTAAAATTGTTTATGTAATTATGTAAATTATGTAATCTCTTGCCAACTAAAACCAGGGTTTGCCAGCAATGGTGATTGACAATGTAGTTCACAAATTGTGTACTTGTGCTAATTATAATAAAAAGGGTTAAAATAAAAGGTAAATGAACAATCTGCATCATTTAGTTTCACCATAAGCTAAATTTAACCACTAATAAATTTTGATACACCCAAATTCCCACCTAGCTGTTTGCTGTTTATCTTAGGTAATAAATCTACCCAAGAGCATTGTTATCAGACTGCAATAAAATGTGTAGTAAAATGAGGTACTGCACTGAAAAAGTAGCCAACGTTATGATTTAACAAGTATGCTGATTTCTACTGTAGTTTATGTGTGCTTTTGTCCTCTGGTTTCTTGTACGTGTTGTACTTGTGTTGCATCTCTTTAGTTGAATATGCTAAAAAGCTAGCTTCCATGGTTGTTTGTTAGAAGGTGATGTAAACAACATAAATTAAATGAAATAAATACAGTGGAACCTTGGATTACGAACATAATTCGTTCCGGAAGTGGACTCGCATTTCAAAACACTCGTAAACCAAATCAGATTTTTCCATAAGAAATAATGGAAACTCAAATTAATCATTCCACAGGCCAAAATAATAAATACATAAAAACAATTAATACAAAATATAAAGTAAAAATAAGACAAATTAACCTGCACTTTACCTTTAAAAAATAAAAAATAAATAAGTGTTTCCGTTTGTGCGCGCAGGCGCTGTGCATGTGTGTGTGAAGCTAAAGTAAGAGGAGAGGAGGATACAGACCCTCCCCTTTCCCTCTTCTCACCTTGCACAGTAACCCTTCTTTAAACAAGAAATCTCTCTAATGACACTTGAATGAGCGACACACTAACAGAATCACTGCTGTAAAGTAAAAATAAAACAAATTAACCAGCACTTTACTTTTGAAAAGATTCGTAGACAGAGCAGTGTTTCTGTGTAGAGCAGAGAAAAAGTGTGTGTGTGTGTGTGTGTGTGTGAGAGAGCGAGAGGAGGAGGGGTGTGTGTGAAGTGGGACGGTGTCCAATGACACGCGCACACACAAACTGCATGCTGACACAGAGAGAGAAAATGGATCTTTAACCTCTCTAATGAGACTTGCTTTTGCTTTACACGCGCACACACACATCTTATAAGAAACAGTACATGCGTGCTGTACACACACGCATACAAGCACAAAATAAAAGATGTTTTACGCGCACACACGGTCACAGTGTTATAGTAAACAGTATGCTCGTGCACGGATGTTGATTATACCAGTGAGAGACCACTAAGACCGAGCAGGGGAGACGATTACACACAATTCCGCAGCGCGAGAGAAAGAAAAACCATTGGCTCAGTTGTGATCATGTGATGCTCTGTGTCAAAACGCTCTGCGCATGCATGCTACAGTACATGATACTCGGTATTCGTAAACCGAGACTTGTTCGTTTTTCAAGTCATAATTTATTACAAATTTTTGCTCGTCTTGCAGAACACTCGCGAACCGCGTTACTCGCAATCCGAGGTTCCACTGCCATCTATATCAATGCCACATGGTCAAGTTCTGATGGACACATAGACGGGCACATTGTATTAACTTTCGGTGGTGGACATGGGGAGGCACTGTGTGTTTTGAGTTTTGGTGGACAAGCCTTTACTGCCCATGTACATCAATGATCCTTGGGTGCTAATGATAGGTACCAACCAGTGCATACTGGGAACAGTCCACAAGATGTGCTATTTTAAAGTTTCCCTGACTCAGTCATCTAGACAGCACAACTTGAGTCATGTCAGAGTCACTCAGATCCTTACCCTTGCCAATTTTTCTGTCTTTTAAAACATCAAAGTAACTGTAACCGGGTTACTACAATAACTGCAGTCCTTATCGCTCCTCATTAATATTATGATTATCGTTATACAACTTTTTCCAGTTGCAAATAAAATACCATGTGACATCTACGTCAATTCTTTATCAGTGTGTGACTCAACATGTCAAAGGTAATTATTTCTCATGTGATACCGTACTCCTGTAATGCTCATCCTTTGCTGTCTTGCAGTTACAAGCATAAATAAAATATTATTCGACTTTATGGTCTTTAGCTTAATCATTGATCAGAGAGCCTTTATCATATCTGAAACCTCTAAAGAGCCCCATATTACAGTACAACTGAATACGTATAGGTGTATCAGTAACTGTGTGCAGATTCCTAGAGTTCATCGCGGTGCAACATGTTGTGGTCGGGGTTATCCGTTTTGCTCATTTTAACCCTGGTAACTAATAACAGGTAAGAATAAAGGGACACGTGCATATTATTGATGTAAGAATCAATTTGTCAGGACATTACATAGAATAAAAATATCTTGTGCACTGTAGAAGTCTGTAAGTTTGTCCTTGTTAGCTACCTTTGAATCTAGTGAATATTACTTTATGTGATGCGTGGTAGTAGAGAAACTGTGTACACTATATTTTGAAGTTGCCTCTAGCTAAGCATAGTAACTCTTATAGTAGTAAAAATATACTTTTTTTCTTGACCAGTATTCATTTAGTTTGTTAATTTTGACCAAATATAATTCCGCAACAACACATATATATATATATTTTTATATGTTTTGATGTTTCAGGCCAGTGGAGGGACTGGAGCAGAGGGCTTATGACTACACTAAATATCACACCATGGATGAGGTCATTCATTAATTTTTTTCATTTATTCATACATTCATTTAAACACTTTAGATTATAAATTTGATTATAAAATGTAAATGTATTTTGTTAAGTTGGTCTGGTTTCATTCTATGTATTTATGTTTTAGTATTATTTTAATGTTTATAAATAAAACATTTTAAAATCTATTATTCTTGCAAATGAATTTGTAAATGTACTGTATTTATTATTATTTTTAATAAATAAATAAATGATATTTTCTTAATATTTACCTAATTTATTTATATTTTAAAATATTCTAATCTATCCATTAATAAATAATTTAAATAACTAGTTAATACTGATTGATTAATGAATTGATTTACTTCTTCCATAAACACCTCGTCAATAAATTAAATACCTTACTTGTTTCATGATTGCACTATTGTGCTGTATCATGATTTTTTTTTTCTTCTATTCCTTTGTGGTTTTAGGATGATATGTACCAGTCAATTTGTTTGTTTACAGATTTTAGAGTGGATGAAGATGATGCAAAATGATCATCCTGACGTAGTTTCCAGCATCAACTATGGGGAAACATATGAAAAGAGAAACATTTCACTGTTGAAGGTAGTTTATAATAACTTATCTGTAATAATCAGTTACAAATTTAAAACCATTATTGCACAATAAATTAAGCAGTTATTCTTCATATTATTCCTTAATGCTCGCAACTGATGAGTGCCTGTCTTTGTGTGATGCAGATCGGTCAGAAGAGCAACGAGCCGAAGAAGATGATCTGGATGGACTGTGGGATCCACGCTCGAGAATGGATTGCTCCGGCTTTCTGCCAGCACTTTGTGAAGGAGGTGGGTGCATACTGTAGCTATACATTCACAACTTTTTAAACAATTTTTTGTATACATACCATCAGTACCATTACAGAAGGGATTTGTTTGAAACGATAATAATTAAAAATATGTAAACAGATCCTGGGCTCCTACAAAACAGACCAAAAGATTGGTGAAATGTTAAAACATTTGGACTTCTACATCACTCCAGTGTTGAACATGGATGGATATGTATACTCATGGAAAGACAACACGGTAAATTTATTTCAGTGTTCATGGGATCACACATCAGGGATAATGTATATACAACACTGCATTGTCAAGTGCATTTGCAAAACCCATGCTGCTGCTGCTGCAGAGAAGAAGTTAATTTAGATTTACCAGTCTCAGAAATCAGCAATTAACAAGCTTCAGATTAGAGTAGAAAGAAATCAGGAAAGACGATGGAATTGGAAGGTGTGTCCAATCTTTGGACAATCTTTGAAGTACGGTTCATACTTATCAAATAGAGCAGGAAACAGGCATGACCTAGCATGAACACCCATAAAATAATCTGCACTGCTCTAAAAATCAAGGCTGTGGCTACATAATAATTTTCTCACAGGCTGCACAAGTTTTTATCTAAACAGTACCTAATCTGATGCACACGTATCTTCAAATAACAAAGTACAAAATAAGTGGTATTCCCATGTTTATGGTATTGCACAATATTTAAGTCTTAAGACATAATATTAATAATCAATAATCAAAGATAAATTTGGCATGGAAAATGTCTAAGTGTTAACAGGATTTAAAAAAACATTATAAAGAGTTATTGGAATTAATGTTTAGAAAGCATTGCTATCAAACCATAGCGAGTTCCTGTGCTGTGTTATTCAGACACGATTATGGAGGAAGACAAGGTCACCTGGTCCTGATGAATGCATGTGTAATGGCACGGATCTCAACCGCAACTTCTATGCTAACTGGGGAAGTAAGTAATTGTTTTATGTTTGTAAAAATACTACTAGTAATTAATACTCATTATAGCACCTTTATACACTTCATAATGACATTAGATGAAATCGTATTATTAGAAACAGAAACTATCACACATACTGTAACTGACAAACACAGGCCACGCCTCCTTTATTACATCATGTCATTGTGTTTCACACAGTGGTGGGAATTTCCAGAAACTGCTGCTCAGAAATCTATAATGGACAGTCACCTCTTTCGGAGTCAGAGGCCATGGCAGTGACGGATTTCCTGAGCACCAATCGAGACAATATTCTCTGCTTCCTCACCATCCATTCATATGGCCAGCTGATCCTGCTGCCTTATGGGCACCCAAACATCTCTGCCCCCAATGAAGACGAGCTGGTGAGAGTCGTGATTTATCTTCTCACCATATCACATTGTAGTATTAAAGACATCTGGGAAGACTTTTCACTTTTCTGATAAGACTTTCACACTAATTCACTTTACTGTCTGAACTGCAACTGCATGTGTGTGTGTCTAGATGAAAGTGGGTCTGGCTGCAGCAGAGGCCATTAAAGCTGTTCATGGAGTGGCCTACACAGTTGGAACGCCTCCTAATGTGCTATGTGAGTTTAACCTCTTTACTTTTTCCCAAAACTTTAGCATAACTTTGACTTACTGGAATTCTTTAAAACATTTAAGGTGATTGGTTTGGTTGGGATTTTTATTTATGAATGACTCAATTGTGTACTTTGAATGGTTTATCAGATTTAAATCCATACACATTATCTATCTATCTATCTATCTATCTATCTATCTATCTATCTATCTATCTATCTATCTATCTATCCATCCATCCATCCATCCATCCATCCATCCATCCATCCACCTACCTACAGTAGATACACACACACACATCGCTCAGCCACAATACTAACAATGCGGCTAAGGGAATAAAATTAATTAATAATAATATAGCCGTGCAGCACAGTGACCCGCCTCGGGATTGGCACCCTGTCAAGGGTGTACCTCGCCTCGTCCTATAAGTCTCCAGGCCCCCGCGACCCTGTATATAGGATAAAGCAGTATAGATGATGAGTGAGTGAGTAATATAGCAATACACTGGTGCCAGGATCATAAGCACCCAAACCTCATCTTTGCCAGCCCATCTGGCCCAGTCCCACAGAAAAGCCATTGTAGCACAAGTTGCTGACACAAGTCAGTGCTAAACCACGATAGAGGCTTACAGCCTGCCATGCATGGGGCCTAACAGGAAAAGACTTCAAGGTTGTGTATTTACGCTCCAAATTTCCAAGATGAATCAAGAAATAAATGAAATAACTGGAAACCGAATATTTTTTTCATATCTTTCAGACCCCAACTCTGGCTCGTCTCGTGATTTTGCCCGTCTCATCGGCATCCCATTCTCCTTTACGTTTGAGCTGCGTGATAAGGGTGAGTACGGCTTCAAGCTGCCAGAAGACCAGATCCAGCCCACATGTGAGGAGGCGTATCAGGGCGCGCTGTCCATCATCACGTACGTCCTCGACAAAACTATCCCCCGTGGTGCAGCTACAAACGTCGCAGCTACACTGTGGAGTGTTGTCTTTGCTGTTTGGCTCTCTACTGCCACCGTCT
This sequence comes from Clariallabes teugelsi, assembly GCA_030014215.1. Classification (NCBI taxonomy): domain Eukaryota; kingdom Metazoa; phylum Chordata; class Actinopteri; order Siluriformes; family Clariidae; genus Clariallabes; species Clariallabes teugelsi. The sequence continues at coordinate 19,310,379 of JAQMYG010000010.1, forward strand.
GACCTCATAACTGAACTGAAATCAATCACAGTTTTATTTAACAGTTTAGTTTAGTCTATATTTATCTCCCATGTTTCTCTATATTCAGATGTTATAAATGACATTTTGGACATACAGTAAAGTGTAAATGGTGCAATTTTGTTTTATATAAATTACTGAGCAATTTTAGAGGTTGTTATGAATTTGGGTTTATGTAATTATGTTGTGTTATGAAACTTATGTAATTATAATTATAAATATAGAATTATATTAACACAAGACAAACATTGGAAAAGGGTTTTCAATGATACCATCATAAAGCTTTCATAATAATCTTATATCCTACAGTACAATTTCCATAATAAACATTACATAGTTTTTTTTTTTTCAGTTTATGATGAATTTGTAGTATTCTCTAAGGATAATGTATACCTTCCATAAAAAAAGGCATAAGAGACTTCAGGTGCAATATGGGAGTCTGGAATGTTTGATACAGGTCAGTATTTCACCAAGATACAACAACTGACCTAATTAAACATTGGATATATGCTGAAGCAAGAATAAGTGCATTCCTAAACCATTAAACCAATTAGATATTGATGAAAACATTTAATGGGGACCATTAGGACAAATCTTATCAAGGCAATGTAGTATTTTGTAAAGCAGGAGTTTTAACTATTTCTCAAAATGTCACTAAGCTTTACGAGTATTGATTGTTGACTGGGGATGAAAAGGAAACTTTAACCCCACATGCACATAACAACAATAGGAGTGTATTTATTAAATAACTTAATACACAATGATTTTGTGTAAGAATCAAACATCTTTATAATTTCACGGATTATACACTGATTAGAAATGAGCACTCCACAAGGAGTAATGATCAAAGTTTTTCAAGATAATGTTTGAAAAGCTTGGGATAACATTGTGTTGAAGATTTTATGATAGGATAATTGCATGCCCCATTCTGCCTACTTCCAGTTTCCTGAAGCCTGTAACAGGAAACTCGTCGCCTGGAACCTTCACGTTGTCCTCAAGTGGGCAGCATTTAGTCTAAAATCATGAAAGATTACACAGAGACACACTAGCTACAGTATACACACTCAAACACACAACAGCAAGATACTTTATTGCAAAGTGATTATTGGAAAAGTAAAAGGAACTGAAAAGAACTAAGGCAAAAAAAGAAAAAAGAAAACCTTTTGAAAGGATCTATTTAAATAATTAGTTTTGAACCAATCAAAACCTAAATCAAGTATCTAATAAAGGAAAGAATAAAAACTAAAGAAGATTAAAAAAGTATATCTAATATACAAATTTTATTAAGAAAAGGGAAAAAATATATAATAAAAACAGAATTAAAAGTGAAATAAAATATGTAATATATGTATAATACGAGGAAATAAAAAAGAATGAAATAATTCTATTAAAACAATATACAGTATAT
>JAQMYG010000010.1:19477747-19488909 GCA_030014215.1 Clariallabes teugelsi
ACCAGCTTTGCACATCTAGAGACTGAAATCCTTGCCCATTCTTCTTTGCAAAACAGCTCCAGCTCAGTCAGATTAGACAGCGTTTATGAACAGCAGTTTTCAGATCTTGCCGCAGATTCTCTATTGGATTTAGATCTGGACTTTGACTGGGCCATTCCAAACTGTGCTAGACATGATACAACTGCACAAACAGAAGTTACATATTTTGGCATAACATGAATAATAACAATAACTTAGTGACTTATTACCAATATCTATATCTTGCTATATCTTTAAATCTTGCATTAATTTTTTGACATTCTATTAGAAATACATAAGCCTGTGTCATTAATTAAATAGATTTCTAGTGTAGTTCACACTGACTTTTGGTCCACAGAAGATTTACATTTTCCATCTCACAAAAAAACATTCCCAAAACATCTGTCATGGGCAATGTGCCACCAGAGGGCACACTACCCTGAATACCCACAATACCCTTTAATAATTTATTCATATTTGTCAGGTTTCTTGGAAAGTCCAAAGATAGTCTTTGTTTTTGTCAAGGATAAGACAGTCTATGTGATGTACTTGCAAGTTCTAAATCACTCAAACTTTCAGTGGAATCCAAGTCAGGAGACCGGAAAGGCCTTCTAGGGTTATTTTGGCTATATGTCTGAGGTTGTTGTACTGTTGAAACATTCTCTGTAGAGCAACTGGATGGAATCTGACAGCATGATTCTTCTCCTTCTTCTTTTTTTTCTTTTTCTTTGTTTCCTAATGGTATGCATTCACAAGACCACATTGTCTAAAAGAGAAGAAAATTAATTCACTTATTGTTGTACATTCTATATACTTATTCAGTAACTTTAACGAAGCCCTGAAACGTAGTGAAAGAAAAGTTATGGGTGTATATTCTATTTAGGGCCAAAGCACTATGGTTGTATATACATATTAGGGCCCAAGCACTATGACATCAGCCCCATGTTGTCATAGTGTGTGAAGGGCCCTATTGCTTTCCTAAGGATTTTTCCCCCATCATTTGGGCTTTTTTGGGGTCTTAACATGCTCAAAAACCCATGAAAACTGACACAGGTTGAAATCTGCTGCCATTAGAATGCTTGAGATTCTCACACGAGCTTTTGCTACATAGCTCATACACACTTGCACATACAGTATAGAGCTCTTTGAGCTGAACACCTTTCACATTGCATGTCATGGGCTCAACTCAATGGGAAGTCAGTTGTTTTATGTCGTTTGCTAAACAAACCCAAAGAAATTTGATACCTTCCTAGGGAATTCATACTATTGCCACCACAATGGGCCTATATGATCTAAAGACATTGAGGATGCAAAATTGCAGAGGGATTTTTGATATCTCAAACGGGTCAGCTGTGATGAATCCTTAAAATTGGGCCAAAAAGATAGAAAAAGCTAGAGCTGTGTGGCAGCAATGCTACCATGGGTTCCGGGCTTAACAGTAAGCTATTTTACCTGACTTTGCTTGATGTGGCTGTGGTCCAACAGGCTTCCCTGATTTTTATAGAGTTCCAGAGCATCCTGAAGGAAGATGTTTCGTAGAATATTTTTGCCCACCAGCTGGTACAGAAAAGCATTTAAGTGCAGCACACGAGGGACGAAGATGTGAGCTCCACCAAAGTGATTTCTAAAGTCTTCAAAGAACTACGGAGGGAAGCAAATGGTTCTTTCAATGTATTATAAATGTCACGCAGCTGTGTACGTTTATTTCACAATTTGACATAGACTGTGTTTTAAAATCTGATTTAGAGCATTAAAGACCTGCAGGGTTCTTTTGTAGATCTTCTTCCAGTCCTGGCTGAGGTTAGCCAGCTCTTTCTTAAATAACAGAACGCTACACTCTAGGAATGCTGCCATGCCACTAAGAGAGTGGATGGAGGCAGGAAGCTGCTTGCATATTTCAAATGCTTTATCGTAGAAGACGGCAAAGTTCTCCCACCTTTTCAGTCGTGCATACCTGATTACACACAAGCACACTTTCTGGATCAGCACTGAATCAGGACTTTTGGAGAATTCATATTCTTTTATGCATGACTGAATGTAAGTCCTTACCATAGTGCCAGTGAAGAGTACAGATGCATCATCAGACTCTTATCAGTTACCATGTTCGCATCTGACTCACACCTGTACACGAAGGCCAGGCATTCCTCAAATCGTCTCACTTTAAAGCCTGAACCAAATAGGATGAATTGGTTTACATCAGAATATTGAAAAAATCTGTGTCAATTTTCTTCAATAATAAATCAGAAAGGCTTCTCCAAGAGTGTTTTTTTTTTCTTGTACATGGACCTGAAATACATATTTAACATACAAAATGCATTCAGAAGTATACATAGTGTCACCTACAGTATTATCTGCAGGAATTCTAACATTACCGGGATCATCGTAAAATATTTTCTTTCTAGTCTTTTCAGAATACAGTTTCAGTACAGTGATATGTTGTAGCATATCAAAATCAATTGAATAAAATTTTTTACCCAAAACAGATTAGGTTTTTATCAAGTAATAATCACAGATCAAATGACTGATATAGTGCATACCAGTATATAACAGGAAGTTCAAGCATCCGGCATAAAACCATCCGTCAGCTACAGTGCTGGACATTTCTTTGTCAACTCTCTCTAATTTCTTGATCAGCTCCATACTCTCCTTGTATCTGCACAGATTGAAATCCATATTCACAGATCCACATTGTTTAATGTTGTATTTTTGTAAGTAGAACTTATTCCACTGTAATGGTCCCAACCTGCCAGTGAGAAGCAGGGGTAGATGTAATATACCAATGGCCCTTGCATCCAAGCCGAGTCCACCCAACTCCTCAGCTCGGAGGGCTATTACACACATACACACAAGCTTTGTCATGTTCTCTCATAGGAATTTTAGGAAACAATGGCACTTTAAAAAGAACATGCTCTACTCACTGAAATCGATGGACTCCTTCAGGTTTCCTGAGCACAGCTGAACCATGGCAAAGGTTCGAAGCAGGTGGCTGATCAACTTCCGTGTCTCAGCACAGTCAGGCAGTCTGCAGCATGTCCGGTACAGCCAAGGTTCAAGATACTTGCATGCATTCTTATTCACAAACTGACTGTGATGGAAAATGTCAATGCCATTGAGGATAATCTGCCGAAACACAATCATACAACTTGTTGCTTTTGTGTAGATCATGAATGTCAGAATCAAGTCCTGAGGTTCATTTCAGGAAAAGGACCAGAAAGAAGTTACATTGAATCTTATTGTAAATCAAACTCAGAGACATTCAGCAAAAATAGACAAACAATGAATTTGGGAATTTAATTCTTAAATATTTAAATCAGATTTATTAAATACTAACAATAATAATAAATACTAATAATGTTAATCATTAAGTGTTCCTAATTTATCAGCATTCACTTTCTGCTTTTAATTTGATACATGCATTTGACTCAGAGTAGTTTCCCTTTTCTTTGATTACTCTGAGGAAGTGCCATTAAAGTCAGACTTTATTAATCCCAGAGGGAAATTGCTCCTGATTAATCTGAGCAACTGTATAACCAAGAGCAATTTCCCTCTGGGATTAATAAAGTTCTTTGAATCTTGAATCTTGAATCTCATTTTAAGTCCTATTGACCTTTGACACCGACCTCATAACCATCGGTGCTCTGAGTGGCCAAGTTGCTTTGCATTTTGATGGCTAGTGATTCACTTTCGGACTGACCATACATAAGATGAATTTGCCACAGGAAGGACAGACAAGCGATCTGCTCATGAAGATATTTTAGCTTCTTTTCCCTTTAAACACACAAAAACAATAAAAGCATGACCTGTTATAATTATTATTATTATTGTTATTATTATTTTTTTTTTTTAATGAAAAGACATTCTGACTTTTTACTTCATTAAAGAGAATTGGACGATGGGCTCTTACTCTGCCATGTCATATTTTTTGCTCCGATAATTGAATTTCTGAACCTTCTCGTAAATTGCTTTCAAGGACCCTGTAACACCATTACCGGGAACATTGCACTTGAGAAGCTTCAAGGATTCGTTGAAATTCTTCTTTGCCTTCATAATGTTCCCTGCGTTAAACAGAATCTGAGAAAGAAGGAAAAAGATTGATGACCTGTTTTGTGCAAGCAAAGATCAGTTGTTAAACAACTTTGGGTTTGAACCATGCTTTCTCCTGCTTTTCTCCTCCATTTACATACTTCTCCTGTGAGCCGATACATAACAGCTTGGTCGAGTTCACAGATATAAACAGATTTAGGATCCTCTGACTTAAATGTAGGTTTAGCTTCTTTTAGGTTTTTCAGAATTATTTTGGCCTCCTTCAAATACTGCATTGCCTGTAACAAGACAAGATTTTCACACAGTCATTTGCAATGATCACAACAAGGTCTACATTTTAAAGGGTTAAATTTAAACACACCCACACACACATACACACCCTGAGTTTCTGAGAAAGACTCGCACACACTGCCGCACACTCCAGAAGATAGTGAAATGTCCTGGAGGCTTCTTCTGCAGCTTTATAGTGTTCCACTATAGGGATGAGCACTTTCTCCAACAGCTGATCACACTCGCATCTGCAGCCTGCTCGATCTTCCTTTAGTATTGAGTCCACCTTGGCCAGGAATTCCTCTCTATGTTTACTGTGTACATACACATGGACAGTGTTATACTCTCCGAATATGTATCAGTTACTAAACCTAACAGCAAAACTTCTATTATGATCTTTACATAAGCTGTACAGTCATAATCACCTTTCAGTTATACAGCATGATTTTCTTTTTCAACCTTACCTGAGTCCTGTAGTGAAGTAGATTTCAGTTCTATCCAGGGTTACTGCAGATGAACATATAAGATAGAAGGATAAGAATAAAGTAAAGGGATAAGACACCTTCATGTGTTTTAAAGGCAAAATCACTCTCTTAAATGTGATGCTTATTGAACTAATAAGTATCCACCACTATCAAGCTGCCACTGTTGTTCGCTTGAGCAAGGCCCTTAACCCTTATGCATGTAATGAAATAAAATGTAAGTCACTTAGTATAAGAGGGTCTGGCAAATGTCACAAATTTATTGTGATAAAATTTTAATATGAGTCAGGCCATAGACTGGAAATCTGAATGAGCTAATTCTCTGGCCTTTACTTGGAACGATCTGGTTAGGGTGCAGTAACTTACTGTTGGTTTTGGTGGCACATTTATTGCAGCGATAGCCTTTTTTCTCCAGGAACTTGGTACACATTTTATGGAGCTGTTGCTTCTGCTCACTCCATAACTGCCGATAGGCCACCTCCATTACTTTCTCATTGTAGAAGCACATCAACTCACACTTCCACACACCAGCTACTGAGGCCAGTCCATCTGAGAGAGAATGAGTGTGTGTGTGTGTGTGTGTGTGTGTGTGTGTGTGTGTGTGTGTGTGAGAGAGAGAGAGTTTTACTCCAAATGATTCATTGTTACACTGTTAAGTAAAAGTTAATTCAACATTGTCAGGATTATACATATTGTTTGCCCATAATCGATCCATATTTTGTATAGTCTAAAACATCAGATTACAAAGATTTCTGATATTTCTTAACATTTAACATGGGTGTATGTTTGACAAGATATCCTCATGACTTCTGACCTGTGCTGTTACTTTCGCAGTTACAGATGAGCTCTGACTTGTCTGTTTTGGCTCCTGAAACTTTAGTCTGCTTGGAGGCACATTTAAAGACGCCCTGTTCGAAGAGTACCATTAGGATATTGTTGAAACTCTTTTGTAATGGATCGGGCAGAATGTTAAGCAGCATTTCAGTGCTGAAGGTGCGGCCTAGGAAGGCAGCAAACTTTATTGTCTCAGCCTCAGCTTCCCCTGTTATGTTCAGCTCTTTTAGAGTCTGATTCATTTCTGCATGGGTATACATACACACACATACACACACACACACACACACACACACACACACACACACACACACACACACACACACACACACTGCATTAGATGTAATGTTACATGCTATATTTATTCTCTTTGCAATAATGTGTATTTTTATGCATTACAAAGGGATCTGTGGCTGGATATTTATCCATCCAGGAAGTAAGCAATATCTTACTTTATATATATATATATATTTGCACTCAGGTAAGCACTGTACAGGTTATTAGTGGTTTACTCAGAGGGAACTGTGAAAGAGATCAGTACAGAATCAGAAAATGGTGCTGCATCGGTTTGGTTGTATCCAGCTATCAATCTTTCAGAAAAACTTGAGGCGATATTCTGAAAATAAGGGCATTGGTTCTGGGCATATATTTTCATGTTTTTATTATTTTTTCATGCATAATTTTTTACATACATTACAGAGAAATTTATAACATTTGCACTGAGTTTATTCCTACACAAAACAATGCATCATCATATTACAGTATATTCATAAGAACACTCGCAATTATGTGCAATGCAACAGTCACGCATGGAGCCATGGTGCAAAGAGCAGCGAAGGAAACCTGAGAAGTGCAGAAACAAATGATTTAAAGGAGGAAAATCAAGATATACATTTTAGGATAGAAAAGTTAATTCACCAAAGTAAATCAGCCACTGTTCCTGAAGATGAATGAGAAAGAGAGAGAGAGAGAGAGACTTGACTTTTAGGTGTCTTTTATTTTGAAACAATCATGTCATATCCATCTTATTTGATATATATAAGGGTTAAAAATAGGTAAAGTAAGTATTCAGATAAAAACAACAGAAAATATATATACACATGCATACACACGCCTATATATTACACACATATACACACACACACACACACACACACACACACACACACTTACACATATCTGTGTATATATACATATACACACACACACACACACACACACACATATACATACACACACATACACAGCACACATACACATATACACACACATTTGCACCTAATAATACCAGGTTTCCCTTTTTTTTTAAAGAACAATTTAACATTCATGAATAAGTAAGTGTAAAGATTTAAAAAAAAAAAAAAAAAAAAAGGATATAGTAGACAGAGAGCATCGATCAATGTGTATTCACCGGATATAAGTCTATGTTGATTTGATTTTGTCATAGTCCAAAAGGAGCACAAATATCCTAAAGTCCGTGTAAGCCAGTAGTGGAGTGAAAGCACCATGAGTTTATAAAACAGCACTGACACGGCCAAAATAAATGGTTAATAAATAAAATGACAAATATACTGTGCATATAACTATATTAGAAGGTTAGAAAAAGCAAGTCATTTTCTACACTACATAAAACTACTACTCTTGTCCCCAAATTTCATGAAAATCCTGCAGTTTATGTGTCATTGTTGCTGTAACATCTGGGCCACCTCGGCCTCAGGGAAGCAGGTCCGGTTCCCCGGAATACTGAACCGTCGCTTGGTCTCCCCCTAGTGTGTCTGTGTGTGCATGTCATTCATTATTTAGCAATAAGTACTTTCACCTGTGTATCCCTAGTGTGTGTTCCTATATAAACCAGCCGACCCCATAGCCACCTGTCAGTCCACCGTTGTGAGTGCTAAGAATATATGCAATATATAACCCAACCGTTTTCATGAATGAAATCAACTTATATTTTCTAGGACTGAGACGTCTCACGTCATTTTCCGTGGACAGTGGAGTACTGGCACGAGGAACTTTTGAGTAGTTTTGGATCACGTTTGCTTGTTTTTTGGGACTTTTGTGTTGGTGTTATACTTGAATAAATATCACGTTTTGGCACACCTGCATCTGCGTCTGCTCTTATACCTGAAACATGACAGTTGCATATGCGAATTAAATTTTTAGTCTGGTTTTTACGAGAATTTTAAGCATGATTTCTGGGTTTAGGGTGCCATCATTTTTTATTTAGTTTTTTCTTGTGAGCCATGTGGCCAGTTTTGCTTTGCCAATTAAAAATTTATTATGCAGATTTTTTTTTTTTGCAACTGAGTATTTCGAGCCAAAAATGTACAAGTCTTCTGTAAAGGCTTGCTCAAAACTTGCTGTACATTCTCTTAAGGTATCGAGCATTGGTCTTAGCCTCTCACATCTTAAAAAGAGGTGCTCTATAGTTTCATCCCTCCTACAGAAGGGGCATGTTGTACTGTAGCTACGGTGGGGTCGATATATACGTGTCTGTTTGTGGCCACGGCCCCGTGCTCGATCCTCCACTGCAGATCAGCTGTGCGCTTCTCTGCAGGAGGCTTGTACAGGGACCTCCAGCTACCTCGTGGGGAAGAGCCCAGTGCCAGCAGATCCGACCACCTCGACTCCTTTACCCCGGCCAGAGAGTTCTGATGGGTCACCTTCACACTGGTAATGTATAAAGCTCTCTTGGTGGCATTTTCAAAGTCCGTTAGTTGTGGTATCTTGAAGGACAGTATTCCTCCGTTGGTTTCTATTTGTTCTGCTGCTGCAGAGATGGAGAGAGGGGGGAAAGGTTGCTGGAACTGGAATCCCGTTCTAAAGTCTCCTTAAACTCTCGAGGCAGCGCTAGGATCACCTCTCCCATTATTCTCTGCAGTATTCGATGAGACTGAATTTTCGTCTCCTCCACGAGCGTAGTTGTGGGTTTCCAAGTTTTACCATTCCTCAAGTCCCCAAGTTTCATATTTCCAGCTTTTTGGAAGCGCTGACGTAAATTCCTTGATGTCAGGATTTTTGCTGGAATCAGTGGGTTGCTGAAAAGGGGCTCTTGATTTACACAGAGGCATGGCTGGTCCCCCGTTCTGCTGATTTTCAAGAGTGAAGACCATGCCTTTAAAACCATCTGATAGAACTTTGATGTTTTAGATGTATTGATCTCATTTAAGTTCATGATGAACAAGTGTCTGTCGTATTTTAGATCCTCGACTTTTTGAAGTAATTGACATTCTGTGTGAGTCCATGTTGTCTCATTCTCGTAGAGCAGTCTTTGTGCTGTCTGAAGACGGAATGTTTTTATTTGGCTTTGTAGATCGATTAAGCCTTGGCCTCCCTCCTGTATCGGCAGGTAGAGAACTGGTGCCCGTGTCCAGTGCTGCCCGTTCCAGGAAAAAGTCCACCATCCTTCTCTGAATCTCTCTGACTATTGTTTCCGGTGGTTCAAGAGCTGTGAACTTATGCCACAGCATCGAGGCGACCAAATTGTTGCCAACCAGTACTCTCCCCCTGTAGGATAGCTGGGGCAGGACCCAGGTCCATTTTGACAACTTTGCACTTACCTTCTCCACCAATCCGTCCCAGTTTTTCTGCATGTGGTTTTCATCCCCTAGATATATTCCCAGGTATTTAATGCCTGTTTTTCCCCATTGCACTTTCTCCGGGAGTTTGGGAACTTGTTTTCCTGATTACTTTTTTAGGCTATTGGAGAGGACATGCATGTCTTCTTGTTTGGTGATAAAAACCAGTATATCGTCTGCGTAAGCCGATGTCACTACTTTGTTTATCTCATATTCTGATAACCCGTTCATATTTTTTCTTAGTTGGTGTAAAAAGGTTCAATGGCCAAGCTGTATAATTGCCCTGACAGTGGGCACCCTTGTCTGATCCCTCGTTGTATTTTTAAAGGAGAGCTAAGCCCTCCTCCAACTTTTAGTATGATGCATGCGTCTGTGTATAAAAGCTTGACCCACGCTGTGAACCTTGTTCCCATTCCAAATACCTTTAGTGTGTTAAACAAGTAAGTGTGGTCCACTCTATCGAAGGCTTTTTCTTGGTCTAAAGAAAAAAAAATCCAAGTCATAAGAATTCATTTTACACAGTTCTATCATGTCACGTACTGTAAAAACATTGTCCATGATTGTGCATCCAGGTATGCAGTAAGTCTGACTTGTGTGTATTATTTCGCCTATATATTCTTTTAGTCTGTTTGACAAACACTTTGATAATATTTTATAGTCTGTGCATAAAAGAGCCACAGGTCTCCAGTTTTTTAAAACACCCAAGTCTCCTTTTTTTGGAAGCAGAGATAAAGCTGCCCGTGTGCAGTTTGTCTGTAATTTCCCATTGTTGAAGGACCAGTTAAAAACTTCGTGTAGATCTGTTCCTAGTGTTTCCCAGAAATGTTTGTAAAATTCTGCTGGGAGTCCATCAATGCCCGGTACTCGACCAGTGGATAGCTCTTTTACTGCTGTACTTAGTTCCTATAGTTCGATGTCCGTGTCTAAGGCTTCCTTTTGTTCTTCTGTTAGTTTTGGTAGTTCCTTTGATTGTTCCTCAATGCATTGCGGGTCAGTGGTCTCCTTGTGGTATAGATCTTTATAAAAGTCCACTGCAGTCCTTCTCATTTCTTGGCAAGATGTAGTTGTGCTGCCATCCGGACGTTTTAAGTACAGCATTTGGTTCTGTCGTCGGGTTTTCCATTCTAGTTTGAAGAAGTAGGTGGTTGGGGCATCAATGTCTTTTGATGTTGGAGATTTGTGATCTTATGAGAGCTCCCTTGGCCTGTTCGAGTAAAAAGGAGCTTAGTGCCTTCTTTTTTTGTTCTAAGGAGTTTCTTCGTTTTTTGCAAGTAGTTCATTTTCTAGGTTTGTTATCTCCCTCTCTGATTGTTCAACTGCGCCTTTATTTATTGCATTTGTGTGTGCTGTATATTGCTGACAAAATATTTAAATTTGTACTTTCCCCACCTCCCACCATGTGCCTAAGAAGGTGAAATCCACTTTCCTTCTTCTCCATTCCTCCCAAAAGATTAAAATTTTAAAACAGAAGTTTTGATCTTGGAGCAGTTTTGAATTAAGACACCAGTAGAAACGAGGTTTTGTTTTTTCATACAGTGTAAAGACTATTGTAGCCATGTGGTGGTCGGAAAACTCACTAGGATGAATAGAACTTGTTAGGATTTTATTTCTGTGAGTTTTTGTAACATTAAATCTGTCCAGTCTTGCAGCACTTATTCTTTCTTCAGTGGCTTTTATTCATGTGTATTGTTTTGTTCCCTGGTTCTTTTCTCTCCAAGGGTCTACTAGTCCACATGTTTTGATGATGTTGTTTAGGGCATCAGAAGATTGAGAGTGCGGTTCTTCTGCGTTCCTATTTTACTGTGAAATCTACTGTGCAGTTCCAGTCTCCACCCATGACTACAATGTGGTTGTTGCCATGTTGTGTAATTGCGTCTTTTATTTTATAAAATGTTTTCACTCTCTCACTTCCTTTGTCTGAGGCATAAACATTGGT
>JAQMYG010000010.1:19500805-19512762 GCA_030014215.1 Clariallabes teugelsi
AAGAAGTCTTTTTAAACCCTAGTATCTATACTTCTACTCAAGTAATGAATGTGAATACTTTTGACACCACTGCACACAGGTATCGTGACGAGATGTCCACTCGAGCTGAAAATGAAGAGAAGTCAAGAGGAAGACTTCTGGCATGGAAAGATTAAGTATAAGAAGGATCATGATCAGGATTATGAGGAAGAGATTGATAATCCAGCAGATGTGGAGAAAAAAATTAGAGAAGGTAATGCTCCAAATAAACCATTGTTTACTCATGATATCTACAGTAGATTTCTGTTTGGATATAGTTTTCCAGAGACATGCAACTGGCTTGTGTGCATACCCTTTGTAGCTCAGGACCTAATGGCTGGTGTCGGTGTGGGCATCAGTGATGAGCTCATCAGCTTGGAAGTGACATCAGCTGATGTTCCCGACCTCACGCTCATCGATCTGCCAGGTATTGCCCGTGTCGCAGTCAAAGGCCAACCGGAGAACATTGGAGAACAGGTAAAGCATCTGAAATCAGGTGATGTCATAAGATCGGATGCCTAGTGTACATTGTCTAATCCTTAGTTACAGTTTTGATACTTAGTTATAGATGCTAATACACACTAATAACTTTCATTCAGATTAAAAGACTTATCAAAAAGTTCATTGAAAAGCAAGAAACCATCAACCTGGTGGTTGTACCATGTAACGTGGACATCGCTACTACTGAGGCACTGAAGATGGCTCAAGAAGTCGATCCAAATGGCGAGAGAACCCTTGGTCTGTGAAACCTTTATAATAATCCTGTTGACATTCTTTTTCTTCTTCTCTAACTTTATTACATGCATTACAATATCTTCCTTGAGCTTGTCTGTGTGTGTGTGTGTGTGTGTGTGTGTGTGTGTGTGTGTGTGTGTGTGTGTGTGTGTGTGTGTTTTTAAAGGCATTCTAACAAAGCCTGACCTGGTGGATAAAGGCACAGAGGATACAGTGGTGTCCATCATCCATAATGAAGTCATTTATCTCACTAAAGGCTACATGATCGTCAGGTGTCGAGGGCAGAAGGAGATCATGGACCGCGTCTCACTGCATGAAGCCACTGAGAAAGAGAAGGACTTCTTTGAAGACCACCCACAATTTAGGTGCTCTGTTTTATTTCAGGAGGATCGAGCAGACAATTCAAATGATGTTCACATTTATAATGAGTTGATAATTAGTAGAGATTTGAAATATGACTATAGCACTATTTGGAATCATCATCTATACCGCTTTATCCAGTATACAGGGTGACAGGGGCCTGGAGCCTATCCCAGGAGACTTAGGGCACAAGGCAGGGTACACCCTGGACATGGTGCCAATCCATCGCAGGGCACTATTTGGAATAATTTATCAAATTCTCAAATTTTATTTTATGAATGATCATACTTTTAACATAATGTTGTCCTAACGTTAAAATTGTTTGGTGTTAATTGTTCCTCTTTGATTTATCAATTGCTTCATATTTAAAAATTGAGAAAGGAAATGCTATATATGTTTATATTAAATCAATAATATTTTAATTCTATTTAAACTCAGCATACACTTTGCAAGAACAACTGAATTACTTTTATTTATTTAACATAACTTAAAATAAGGTAATAAGGTAAGGTAAACTATTTGTTCTCTCTCTGTTATTGTTCAAACAGACTTAACATAGATGGACTAAAGTGTGGTTGATGTTTTTACAGCACTCTGTATGAGGAAGGCACGGCCACCATTCCTAAACTGGCTGAGAAACTCACACTTGAACTCGTCAATCACATTGAAGTAAAGCTTTTTCATGCAATTTTATCTCTCAGATTGTGTAGGAAACTAACTATCCAGGTACTAAAATGTGTGTATGTGTGCATTTAGCGATCTCTGCCACGACTGGAGGAGCAGATTGAAATAAAGTTGGCTGAAACTCAAGCTGAACTGGATCGCTACGGCTCAGGACCTCCTACAGACCCAGCAGAGAGGATCTTCTTCCTGATCGACGTGAGTGATCACACAGAAGCCGCATAAAGCTAAACGGCACGGTCTCTGCACATTGAAATAACTTGAATTTTCAAAATTATACCCAAATCAGAAGAAGTTTGTTGGTAAAACACTGTGCCATGACTGCAACTCTAAATTAGCAAGCTAGTCAAGACAAAACAAGAATCTTCATTATATTAATTACAGCACAACTAAATGAAAATGCTAATATAAAACATAACAACGATCAGGACCTGAGTTCTTCACTATAAATGCATATAGTCTTGTATCCCTGCGTTCTTGTTTTTGCTTTTTAATTGTTATTTTTCCACATAAAACTAGACTTTTTAGATATTAAATTGAAAACTCACCATTTAATTTAGTGTTTTCTGTTCATTGAAGTTTTGTATGCCTCTCCTATAAAGTCTATAAAGATATTTGATCTTCGTTAATAATTTTCATTTTAATGGTGTGTATTAGAAAGTCACAGCATTCACTCAGGACAACATTAACCTAACGACTGGAGAGGAGCTGAAGAACGTCCAACATCTCAACATCTTTTCAGGACTGCGAAGGCAGTTTGCACTCTGGAAGGCCCACCTGGACAAATCAGGAGAGACGTGTGAGTAGTGTTGTGATAAATGTTGAACACCTGGAAGGGAACAAGCGTTATACTTGTTCTGTATACATGAATACTTTGGGCAAATTTTCTAGTTAACAGGAGGATCGAGAAGGAAGTGAATGAGTATGAAGAAAAATACAGAGGCAGAGAACTGCCAGGATTCATCAGCTATAAGACATTTGAGGTGATGGTGAAAGACCAGATCAAGCAGCTGGAGGAACCTGCTGTCAGGACACTGAAGGACATCTCAGGTATATGGCATCAATGTGCTTAAAGTTAAATGCTAAAACACATAGATGGAGAAAGACTTTTATATTTCCACCAATCACAAATACAATACTAGAGTTTCTTTTATAACCAGGATGTTATATTTACAGACGTTTCTGAATCTATTTCTAGATATCATTCGAAGGGGGTTCATTCAACTGGCTCAATGCAGCTTCATGGGCTTCCCAAATCTTCTCAAAACGGCCAAGGTATGACCAACAAACACTACAGACAATCTCTAGCCAGGACTATTGGACCATGAGCACCAGATAAACATGGTGCAAGCAACAAGCTTGTCATGGAATAACAGTACTTTGTTTTTTTTTCACAGACTAAGATAGAGACCATAAAGCAAGTGAAGGAGGCAGAGGCGGAATTAATGCTGAGGACTCAGTTTAAGATGGAGATGATTGTCTACACCCAAGACAGCATGTACAGCAACACTCTGAGCACACTCAAGCTTGAGGAGGAAGAAGTACAGATAAAACCTTCACGTGTGCCTTGTGTTGCTTCGTGTAGTTTATACAGTTATTCAGACAACAGAGCCACTCTTGACGAACTGATGCGTCACCTCAAGTCCTACTACAGTGTAAGTTCTTAGCAACTAGCTCCTTTTGGAATTATAAATGTTATTATAATTAGTAATTTTAGCATTACCTGACCACAGTAAATGCACAACAATGATTTCTAAAACCTTATGCTACATAATAACCTTCATTTTCAAGCCGAGCCCATAAAATATTGCAGAACTGCCACTCTTTTTCTCTTTTTTAGGCCATTGTCTATAAACCATAGATATGGTTATGCATTATTATACAATATTTCAAAAATAAGTAATATCAACCAAACATTTTATTAGATGTCTGATTAGCCATGTGACTCGATAGGATTTTAACTTTAAACCTGTGTTTAGATTGCGAGTAAGCGCCTGGCTGATCAGGTACCGCTGGTGATAAGGTACCTCCTGCTGCAGGAGTCGGCGGCGCAGCTGCAGAGGGAAATGCTACAGCTCATTCAGGAAAAAAACAACACAGACCAGCTGCTGAAAGAGGATCATGACATCGGCAGCAAACGCAACAACCTGCAAAACCGCCAGAAGCGTCTGATGGAGGCCCGCGACTACCTGGTCAAGTTTTAGAGTTACATATTGTGTCTACCTTGAAGTTAGTGTTAATCACTCTAAAGCAAGTAAATAGAGAAAAAAGCACACTGTTTATGTACTGTATATTATATAAACAGCTTTGATTATGAAAGTGTTTAACTTATTATATTAAACTATACTATAAGTGTTAGTTTCCATAATTAGTGAAAGTGTATGTCTGGTATATACAGTAAAAATATTAATAAATTTTTTTAATGATTTAGAAATTAGTTTGGTGTTCTAACCCAACACATGCCCAAAATGCTGTAATACCTGAGTCCATGAAGAAATAGTGTTGTCAGAAATCTTGGACGTTTGGTTAACAGTTGTAGTAAGAGTGTAATATCAGTGTTGTTTGGATTGTGTTCCTAAAGATTTGCAATAAAATCTAATTGAAATGCTGATATTCTTGATGGATTTTTGTTGTTTTTAGTCATCTTGCCTTTCCTGAGCATCTGAGGCAAACATTTCTTACTATATGAAAGACAGTGTTGAGGGACGTTACTTTTTAAAGTAACTAATTACATTACAAAATGACTGTCTTTAAATAGTAATCAGTTACATTACAGAGTTACTTTCTGATAAAAGTAACTAGTTCGAGTATTTTTCCATTGCAGGAAATGAAAACTCCTTTGTGATTCCTCATGCATGTTGTTTTAGTCAAGACCTTTATAATTATTCTACCATCATCACTCAGCAAAGTTTGGCCCATAATTTGTACGATTACTAATACCCCTATCTCACCTATGCGGTTTCGTGCGGTGGCCGTAAGTACGGTTCATCATGATTCACCGCAAGTTTTGGTGATTCACCGCTAAGTAATTCAAGTGTTTAAAGTTACTTTGCAACGCGTTACACCCAACACAGATAAAAGACAATAATTACATGCTAGGTAGCAGAATCATTACTCGCACGTCTATGCTTACTTATGCTTGGTGCCCAAATTTCCCAGTAGTCTAGAATGATTGTCTTCCCTCCAGTACAGTCCAGCAACTTGTAGAATATTTGGTAAGGTGCACTTAAGTTGCTCTCATGGCTCACGGTGGCTCTGTTAGGAAAGCGCTCCGTCTCCACGAAGGCCAACACAGAGGAACTGATACCCTATGCGATTTGACTCGCAGTGAGACATGACGTTAGGCACCACGGGCCACAGCGATTCACTGCACAACATTCTGTGAGGTCCCGCAGGGTCTGCGAGCTTCATGAGGACCTCCCAAAAAATTAATTTAATTACTTTTTTGTGCGGAAAGATTGGAAATGTAGTCACTACACCAAAACCCGTGGTGAATCGCAATGAACCGTACTTACGGTTGCCACGCAAAACCACGATGTAGGTGACATAGGGGTATAAGAGAGCGTTTTGCCGCAAGCTATTCGGGCACTCAACCAGAATACCACATAGCACCCAACTGATGCTTTGTTTCCTTCTCATCTGTGTTGGCACACATTAAAGTATATTACTCACATATTTGCACATTGCCGGTTCTTGTTTAAACATAACTTTGCACTTTAAAACATGGACAATAACACTGCGGCTGTCAGACACATCATTTCATTTCATACTCCATGTTCCACTCATACAGATGCTGTCATACAATCAAAAAAATGTATCATGGCATAGTTTATTATTAAGTATTTGCATCCCTTTGATTTTATTTCAATAATCTTTTTTTTTAAATTATGTAATCAGATTACTTACGATTAATTTAAATTTGTTACTTTTGAAAACTATTTAATCAGTTAAAAAGTATGACTTAAGTTTAAATGACTGCGGAACAAGATCCAATTAGTAAAATTGAGACTGATTTACATAAAAATCTTGCAAATGAAATCGTTTAGAAGCGGAAATGAAGCTGTTCTATACTCCATTCAGGAGAAGGCGATAGCAGCAGCAGGTGAAGCAACACTTTTATTAATATTTTGCACTGGAGCAAGCTGGATTGTGACTTTGTTTCAAGGTAAGTTACATCTGTAGTAATTTCTTGGTTTCTGCATATGTAAATATGTTTTTAGCGTTGTTGATATCGTATTACACTAATATCAATGCAATAACCAAACAATTTTTTTCTTTAGTCCACTAGCTAGCTAGCTTGCACATGGCCCTAATAAATATAAGCTAACTTTAGCCACTTAGCATTTTTCTCACTGGCCAATATTAGATGTATTACTAATTAAAACATAGCCTATAGGGATGTTTTTTTTTCTGTATTTATATTTACATCCATATTTTCCGACCTAAATATCTAGTAGCTGGGGGTCAAATAAATAAATAAATTAATAGTCGACAAGGGCCAAATGTGTGTTTGTGCACATCTCATAGATGTGTGTGTGTTGTGTGTGTGTGTGTGTGTGTGTGTGTGTGCGTGTGTGCATGGAGAGTCTGTGTGTTTGTATGCGTTTAATGACTTTAAAATATATGAATATCACTGTGGCTGGTGTTGGTATTGACACAACCCATTCTCTTTATTTATCCTCCAGGACTGTGAGAATTCAAAGGCTGAGTCTGGAATTACACAGACGACCACAGGCATCTACTGTATGTCATTCGGGCAGTGGGTGCTGGACCTGGAAATTAATCTACAGATGTTGGTGTGATACTTGAAGGTTTGGTGTTCTGCAAAACCGTCACACATGAATGTGATGCTTTTTGGACTCATTTATGCATTTAACCTGCACTACCCTTCATGTGCACATTTGAAGTGTTACAGAAAATCCTGGTGGAACAAGAGAACAAGAGAACAACAAACTGCCGCCAAAAGTCCAAGCACTGAAAATGAAGGTGCTTCTGTGATTAATTAACAGATATCTCCTTTTTCAATGCAAGTGGGTTGACTTGTTCCAAATGTCTGTGCTTTGTACTGTTTAAGTTAACTTTTAAACTTCAATGCTTGAAAGTTGAATTTAATAATTGGTGGTTTTAGTTATTTAATATTTGCTGTGGAATGTTCATGCTATACTATGATCTCACAATTAAACTTGCATAGATAAATGTAAGTGCAAAGTCACGACTGAGCCTTATGGCTCTGAATGTTATTGTAATGTAAGCGGTGCTGTTAGCAGGTTTACCTGTTTTAACTGTCTACATTACACGTTTTTTAATTACAGTTCTTGAGAAAACTTATCTCTAGCACTGGCTAGTATGTTTTGCTACCAATTTTCTTTTCATTCGGTTTTTGGTTGTTATTCTTGAAATATTCCTTGAAGCATAAAATGTATTAAAGTAAATAAAATATGGTCTGCTGTTTTTGTATTGCGTGTTGTATATTGGGATTTGGGAGGAATAAAAAATATATTATTGTTAATAAATTGGGTTTATTATTAACAATTATCTAAATGCATTTAAAGTAAGTAGGGTTTATTATGTAATAATACATAATTCTCTTCATTATGAATTTAAAACAAATTGGATTTATTGGTCCGATATACATGAATCTCATTCTTTCTCATTTCATTCACATATAACTTGCAAATAAGAATCACAAAGTTTATTAGTTTGGTTATGCTAAAAATATGTAATCCAAATGGATGGAAATTATATATGCAATCAAAATGCATAAATCTTAATTGTTAGGCCTAAATATTTTTTGAGTGTACATACATGCCATATCCTTACCCTCTTATACCTTTAAATATGTACATTCTATGTAATGTGTACGTTTTATATATAACATTTTTTCATTTCAATTCTATTCATTTTATTGGAATAATAGGGAAAGGAAAGGGTTCAAAGAAGATAGAAAAAAGGATGCACAAGCAGGTTTGTGGGGAGGGCCGGGCACAGGCTGGTGAGCGGTGGCAGCGGGCAGAGTGGGCCCGCGTGGGCAAGCGGATCCTGCGAGCTACCGTGACAGCACCTTGTGCTCACCTCCCAGCTCTCATCTCCCGGACACTTCTTGCCTGGGCGGTGTTTCCGGACCAATAGACGGCCCAACAGACCCTGATCTACACTTCTCACCATCTTTTAAAGAGCAGACAGAAGCCCAAGACACATTAGTGAGGGTTTTTTTTTTCTTTTTCTGTGGCTCCGGGTCCGAGCCCTGCCGTCGGTGGGTTCCCACACCACATGCTACCCAGTCTCTGGGTCCCATTTCTTATCATGCCATCTGATGTCAGGAAGGGCATCCGGCATAAAACCTGTGCCAAGATGTGTGTGGGTTGGATGGTCATAGGACTCATCTGATTGGAATGCTTTGCTTCCTTCTTATCTGTGTTGGAGCACATTACATTGAACATTTGTACATGACTCACATAATTGCACATTGCTGGTTCTGGTTTACACATGAATGAAGACAAACTTTGCACTTTAAAACATGGAAAATAACACTGCTGCTGTCAGACACATAATTTTACTTTTGACTACAACAGTTCAGGATTAAAACCAATGTCTAATTCGACAACCCTAATCTTTCGGCAAAAAATCCAGAAAGACCTGCTCCTTCAGTACATTCAGGTCGTCAGCTGATGTCATTTTTTTTGGAACATAATGTTGCGGGACCTACAGCTGACAAACAGGAGCAACCCCAAATTATTAAGCTGCTCCCACAGGCTTGTACGGTAGGCATGATGGGTGCATCACTTCATCTGCCTCTTTTCTTACTCCGATGTGCCCATCACCCTGGAACAGGGTAAATCTGCACTCATTAGGCGACATGACCTTTGTCCAATGGTCCACAGTCCATTCTTCATGCTTGTGCATGTGAAAATGCTCTTCCTTTCACTATTAAGCATAGCTGTGAGTTGTACTTCTGTATTTTTATGAATCTATTTCACCAAATGTTTACGTAATCACGGTCATTATTATTTTTTTCAACCATATTTCTTTTTCAAAGCTGATGGTTCACCATTAACCTTCCAGGTTTTAATAATGCGTTTTACAATACTTAAACTAATTATAGTAGTTTCAGCAATCTCCTTAGTTCTTGTCTTAGCTTATAATAATTGAGCCATCCACAACCACAGAATATATCTTCTGACATGGTTGTTTAAGCTGAAACATATCAGTCACTGCAGTTATTATCTACTCTTAACTAGATCTAGGTGCAGTGTATCTACATTTCATTATATTTGTGTTTGTTTGCTCCTTTTCTGTGTAAGCTTTATATTTTACCAGATTGTTGTATGTCTCAGAATTAATTTTATTTGTTAACAATAATAATTTTATGGTGATTGTAATAATACATTTTTTCAGTAAAAATAAAACTTTCAGAGCGATTGTGGCCTACACATATTGACTGAACTGAGAAGAGCTAACTGCTAAATAATGAAATGGATGAAAAGTCTGCAAATCTGCCCAGTGTTACTTGACCTGTATGAATCTTTATATACGTAAGAAAGCTTAGATGTTGGGTTAGCAAGTGTAACTTCAGTGTAATATTAGATTACTGTGAGGTTATATCCAGACAGTCTCAACATCTTTATAATTTATTTTTCAATTCTGCATTCATGCTGTCTGTATTAATAAGCTGAGGTGGGTAAAGAATTGAATACACTGTCTTTTTCCCCCAGTAATTTACCTCAAAACTGCAACATGTGAGATATTCATGGTCTATCCCAGGAGACTTAGGGCACGAGGCAGGGTACACCCTGGACAGGGTGCCAATCCATCACAGGGCACACACACATACACTACGGGCAATTTGGGAACACCAATTAGCCTAACCTTCATGTCTTTGGACTGTGGGAGGAACCCGGAGTACCCAGAGGAAACCAACCAAGCACGGGGAGAACATGCAAACTCCATGCACACAGAGACGGGAATCGAGCCTGGACCCTGGAAGTGCAATATTAAGCAGGTTATAATGTTATGTATATAAAGTTATATATTGATTTATCTAAAATACTGGGTTACATATTTGTTAGCCCAGGGTTGCCATGTTACAGCATTAATACATTTCATATATTTTCAAAACATAACTCTTTTATTTATTAAGCATTTTTTATAGATAACCTGTGTCAACTCATTAAGCCTTAATTAAGGATGCTTTTAAAAAGGCGAGCCACTGAGACAGTGTGAAATGTAGTGATGTTACTATGACACAGAAGCTCGAGCAGAAGTCCAAATGAAGACTCGCTTTGAGGTGTGTGTCGGTTCCCTCAGAGTCACATGACCAATATCTAACGAAGCCTCGCTGTTTGCGGAATAGCGTGACCGACTCATTCGGCACTAAAGTAAAGGCTCGTGCACTCTTCAGTTAATTTTCAAAGACTCAGAGATGTTGATTATGTGTATAAACATTTCCTTGAACAGTTGCAGCTGCATGTAGATATTAATTGTGCTGCTTGCAATGATACAATCTAGTTCCTACACAAAATGTGTCCACTAGATGGCAGTAGAATGAGCCCTTGAAAGAAGCTTCATGAATAAACCTTTTGGTGAAACTATTGGCTGGTTGGCTTCATCTGGCCATCTCTAGTGAAATGGGAAAATTCTACTGAGGAACCCATGTTGAATAATGGACATTACACACCCCAATGTCAGCAGAACTTCCTTAGATACTTGCTTGACAAAAGCAAGGATAATTTAACAGTTTGCCCCTATACGTTTAAATGTATGTTTACAGATCATTTACATAATTAGGTTACTCATGCTATTTGTGCTAAATTTACTGTGTGCTATTGAATAATGCCTTTTTTTTCCTGGATGATGAGAGTTAATGTGTATTCGTACAAAGCCAAGCTTCAGCCTACCAATCAGAGGTACCCATCTGCTTATGTCAGCTCCTAATATACTTCAAACCCAGGACCTTATTTAAGGGTGAAATCAAGTGACAAACAAATCCCAGACTCATCTCAACAGTTAGATTTAATTCTCTTTCCCAAAGAAACCATCACACAACAAATAGAACGCATACTCTCACTCCATATATAGTTTGTTGACGCCACACATTTGACCAGCATCAGCAACTCTACGTTTTATAATCTATTTCCTTATTGCTAATAATAATTATAATAATATTTGACTAATCAGTATTTCGTACTACTATAGATCAAATAAGCTAACTGTGGTACATCTAGAAAAAATATATATGAATCACTGTCAGAGCCGCCCACATCAGTTAATGAAAGGCCATGATTCTGTGGTTAAGGGAAAAAAACAAACAAACAAAAAAAATTTCACAACAATCACACACAGGATAAAAAGTGGCGCCAGAGTGGGAAAGCCTCATCACGTATGTACATGTATATTTTACAAAACTAAAGTCTGTCGAAAGAGTCAGAACGGCGGGAGTTATTGGTCCGTCTGCGCTTTGAGCTTCCTCTCCCAGAGCTTCTGGTGGTCGGAGAATCCTTGCTTGCCTTTGTTGAAGGAGTTGGGCCCGGCTGAAGTCGGGGTGTCCCTGTGATAACACAGCACGATTACTTTCTTTGACGCGTTAAATATGCATAGAGATGTAAACTTATGTTTCTGCCTTGAGCGTTTATTTCTACATCTTTTTATGTTTATTAAATGGAACGTTCTTCTAAGCATTTACAGCTGTATCAAATCTTGTCTCTGTGAGAATTTTGACAACTTAGCCATCGCATTCCTTCACAATGCTGTGATCCCAATTGTGCGGTGACTTGACAAAGTTTGTAGGAGAACAACCAAAAAAATATAAAATTACATAAAAATCTTGATTATTACATTTTTTAAATAACTTACTTCCTGTTTCAAATTTCTTTGACTAGAAAGACGTGTGGGAATGCAGGGCTGATAGTGGAAAAAATTCCTGAGCCTGAACTTTTTTTCCTTGCCCCCCCGAGGTGAGTAGGGGTGGGGGTACTATGTATGCGACGCACTTTTAACACATAACTTGTTGGCCCCTGGGCACAAATATATATACAGCCTACGTATAACCCTGATCATCATTATTGTCAAGTGGCTCTTTTTTTAAATTTTTTTTTAGATATTTTCATATTTGCATTATGCCCCCAGTATTATTCAAGAAAACACAGCATTTTCTTCTCAATATGTTC
>JAQMYG010000010.1:19570799-19582803 GCA_030014215.1 Clariallabes teugelsi
ACATTACACACACACACACACACACACACACACACACACACACACACACAGCGCCTGCATGCACAAACGGAAACACTTATCTGTCTGGATTTATTTTTACGTTTTTTTTTTAAGGTAAAGTGCAGGTTAATTTATTTTATTTTTACTTTATATTTTGTGTTAATTATTTTTATGTATTTTTTGGGGGGGCTGTGGAACGAATAATTTGAATTTCCATTATTTTCTATGGGAAAATGATATTTGGTTTATGAGTGTTTGGGAATACGAGCCCACTTCCGGAACGAATTATGCTTGTAATCCGAGGTTCCACTGTACAGACAAAACCATTTTTAAAAAATTTGATTGAATTGTCACAGAACCACTCTTTTGCTCTCTATACTTTAGTATATTAAATTACGGGCTTCATATGTATACATTAATACTACTACTACTACTAATAATAATAATTTAAACCTTTGTCCATTTATAATTGAAATAAGTTATATGACCAATATGTGAGCCTTTAATCAGCCTCCAACACATACATGTCTTTGAGAACCGTTGTAAACCAAAGTGCACAGAGGAAAGCCACAAATCATGGGGAAAACTCCATGCACCCAAACCTGGGGTTAAATTGTATCCCACAACACTGGAAGTACAAGGCAACAGTCCACCCATTATTTCTACATATTTTGCTTCAGGAAAGACAAACTTTCTTGTAACATAGTCTGAAGGAATAGTTCTCCAGGCTTCCTGAAGGATTTTCGGACTATGATCTTTGGTAAGTGTTTGGCTCTCGTTCTCTGTCCAGTAACTGATCAGTTAAAAAACATCTAAACAGGTGCGGATGATGACAAATGAGTGATTAGTACTGTATATTGGTGGTATTGAATGCTGAGTGTTTGGAATTGATAAGAGGGGAAATGAGGTTGCTACTGAGCTTGTTACATAAACAACCAATTTTTAATTAGTATTTTTAGACTCTTTGCAGCCTGTCGCGGTAAAACGTTTATTCCCATCTCTTTAATTTAATTTACATCATTCAAGAAATTCCTCTACCTAGAAGACTCTTTCCTAATCAGAACAATTGCTAAGAGATATTCCCTGAATGGACTTAATAGACACGCTCCTTATTAAAAAACGAGAGAGCTCATTGTAATTGAATTGGGAGCCGAACCTCTCGCAGGAGGGTTCCTTGTCGCGCCAGTGTCATTGTTCCGTACAATGATGCCTGAATCTGAACCTGCTAAAAAAAGGTAGAAGGAAAATGGTGATAGTTGATAAAGCTTAAAGCAAAAGAAGGACTTGCTTGCTTGTAGTTGACTTGTTTGTCAAAAATTAAAATGAAGTGTACCCGGTAACATGCACTCATCCTTTCCATCACTGCTCAAAAAAATCAGTACTGGGGTTTAAATCGTAGAAGCCTTGATAGACACAAATAGTAGTTATTTCTTATCATACTTTCTAATTTCTTCTATCTTAGCACATCAATTTACCATGTCACAAGCACTCAGAGCAGGTTTGAAAGAAACATGGCGGTCAGTAATAAATGATAGGATATTGCGAACATCTTAGCACTACCTTATCTGAGGACTAGCCAATTCTGCCATGCTTTATACTCTTCTCTTTTTGGCACAGAAGTGCAACATCAAGTGAGGAAGCAGTAACCTGACACACTGTTAGCTAGCCAAGGGGAAAAAAAACAAAGAGTAAAATATGTGACCCATAAATTGCTAAAATGGGAAAACTGCTTAGTATGCTCTTGTCATAATTGTATCTGGGTCATTATCATGATTATCAAGCAACAGTGTACAGTACATGATAGGCTTGTTTACATGATCCTTGTTATTTTCAGTGCTTTTACAGTATGCTTAATATCTCAGTCCTTATGCAACCAAAATTAAAATATTGTTGGGTTTTTATAACGCTGCCATGGTCTGGACAGTTTTTGACAGGCATTTGTCAATTAAAAATGAAAGGCATACAAACATGTCAGGATGTTCAGTTCTAGGAAAATGATCATGATTTCATGCAAAAGCCAGCTCATTATAAACGTTCAGTTGGTTCAGATTATGTTGCGAGAAGGACTTCGGGCTTCATGAGTATTGGTTGTAAATTCATCAGGTTGTAAATGTTGTAATTTATTGCCTTGTTTTCCTCCCAAGATTCCCTCAACCTGAGCAGCTTTTGTCCTCTTGACAAATGCCTTTCAAATTCAATTTACTGCTACCATGCATCTCCACATTTCTGGAACATTTACCATAAATCCAGCTCGAGATACCTTGCAGTAAGAGATGTTTACATCCTTTGTTTTGTCACACAGGTACTTTGCACTGTGTTAAGTTCCTATTTGAAGTGCTGTGTGCTATCAAGCACAGCACTTGATCGATGACTCCAGATCACTGTCATTATGGTTTATTAGCCTGATTGCTCAGGTGTAAACAGAGAATAAATTAAATCAAATCCCATACGAATCGGTAAATCACCAGCTGCCTGATACTTTTCTCATCATCTTATGTTATGTTATGTTGGATTACTACTTTATGATAATGTGTATGTTTGTAACTGTATAGCTCCTGCATGGAATTAAGGGAAAAAATATCAGCCGCTTGGGGTTGTAGTTTACAGCGCTCTGGTAGCATCACAATAAGGCTATAATGTGGAGTCAAATATTATATCTATTATACTGTATATTGATTCTCGCTAACTGAGGGCAGAGACAATAATAAAGTCTAAATCACACTAGTTCTTATAAGCATTAATAGTTATGAAATCATATCATCATAATGTTTTATAAAAAAAAAAAAATCAAAACTAAAGATATGGAAAAAGTAAAAAAAAAAAAAGTTTAAAACTTCAAAAGATAAACAAAATCCTTATATAAATTTTGACAATTTGCATGACAATATGTTCAATGAGAATTCCCTAGCACTTTGTGATGTCCCACTTAGGTATGCAATATGCAAACTTACCTTAAATGGTCTGAAGGCTTCCACCAGGGGGCAGTGTTGGATCACAAATTAGTAACATTAACACACTTTAAGTGCCAGTTGTTTTCTTTGCATGAAATCACTGCTAAGCTGGTTAATCGTAATCACAGTTAGGTACGACATTTAGTAGGTGTTGTACCTTTTGAAGCTGTAACCTTAACCAGAGGTGTGTACCTGGACTGGAAGCGTAATGGACCCAACAACAAAATAAAAATGTTCTGATGTTTATTAACATATTGGATCATGGTGTATCTGGCTGGTTGCTTTTTACGCATTTTTTGGTGAAAAAAAGAAAAATGTAAAAAAAATTTAGTGCATGCAAAAGTACTTCCAGGGGCAGGCACAATAAGGCCTTGAAGAAGAAGAACAAGAAGCACAGCAAGAAGACAAAGTTTTTTGAGAGCAGATATGAGAGGTAGTTTCCTTTAGGACCATTTATGTGTCGAGTTTTTGCCACACAGTAGGCACTAGTTGCTAAATAAGCAGATTAACTACATTCACACGATGACTTGCTATAATAATAAGAGGGTGGCTTCAGCTGGATTAAATGTGGACACACCCCATGTTTGCTGCAGTTCCTCTAAGGTACCATACAGGTAAGTACATATGACTCTAGCAAACAGGTGTTATAGTGTCTTGAAATGTTTGGGGTTGGGTACTTGGCTGCTAAGAGTAGACTTGTGTCAAACATACTGGATGTAGATTCAGCCTTAATAACAGTTTTATCAACCATTCTTCTCAGATCATCTGGAAAAAAAAAAAAAAAAGGTTCACACTATGTAGATTTCCTCTTCAGGAATGAAAGCGATTTGGATGACTGGATTATTTATGAGTATGTGTTCCACTTGTTTATTGAAAAATAATGTTTTCCAAGAAAGTAAAACTCTTAAAAGACTATCAAAGAGAATTTTTTAAACATACAACACTTTCGTATTCAGTTGATACAGAACATAGAGTAGTTTTCACTTCTTCTACACAAATAACACAGTTTGAATAGAACTGAAAAAGGGTTATGCATATAAAATAGCCCACATATCCTATATAATGCAGAGCCTTTGTTTTACATAAGCAGTATATCTGTCTCTCTCTGGCATCTGAAAAGTATTGTTGTTAGTCATGATCTTGATCTGTGTGCCTGGGAAACCCCTAAGCACAGCATAGATGCTTTTGTCCTTCCTGTACTCTGTCTGATTTAAGGAAACTGTTGAGCCGAATCAAGACTGTTAGTTCAGCAAATACGTAAAGATTTCTCTCTGCTTTCAGTAAATACGCAAGATCTCTCTCTGCATTGGGACGTATTTGGATTCTGCTCTTGTATCAACACCATAAACATACTGTAAACTTACCCTGCTCTCCACAGTACACATAAAAGACAGAATGCACACCATTAGTAGGCGAAGTGAAGACCAAACACACTGCAGTGTTGATCCTTCTAAAGCCACAGGAGTTTTCCAGCTGTAGAGCTACACAAGGGCAAACACTCTCACACACACACACACAAACACACGCACACACACATATCAGGGTCTGTATATTTGCTCATTCACTACAAATCCAGCCTGCAGCATGTGGCCAGCTTTTCTTTCTCCTTGAAGGTCAGGAAGTCTTGTGTAGAAGCAACACACACTTTCTGTAACCTCAAGCAGGATAATAAGTGAACATAGAGGTCACACCTACAGTAAAGTACTATGGGTTTTCTACCCACTCCTATGCTGAAAGGAATATTTTCTTGTGGAATTATTCTCTTGAAACCAATTCTCCGCCTACACATACCTGTGTTTTTCTCCATCAGGGACCTATTATCATGGCCGAGACATCCATCCGATTTTTTTTCTTTCACCATCAACTCTTATCCTATCATTCTACAAGTGTTAGTTCTTATATACCCAATGGACCGTTTGTGATGTTAGGATGTCTGTCCGTCGTGGTTCCACCCACTTCTGGGTGGCAAAAGGGATGTTTCCTGGGTACCAGTGCCAAAAACCCACTTGCAAAACCAGTCACTGATAATGTTGTCATCCTAAATAACACTTTGTCTCCCTAGTAAATGCTTCTAAGTCATTCTAAATTGCCTCTAAACTGTCCATGTTGTTTTTCACAGCTAACATAAGCTTCTAACGCAAGGCTGAATCCCCAATCACTCTGTAACCCCTGAACAAGGGCACTACTTGGTGTGTGGAACAAGGGATTATATGCACCCTACATAACACACCAGCTTTTCATTTAACACTATTTAAGAACAGTTAGTTACCTATTAAGACGGCACAGTGGCACAGACGGCACTGTGGCCTCGCACCTCCAGGGTCGGTGTTCAATTTCTTCCTCAGGTATGTGTTCATGGAGTTTGCATGTTCTCCCTGTGCTTTGTGGGGTTTGCTCTGGATACTCCGGGTTCCTCCTACATGTCCAAAGACATGCAGATTAGGCCAATTGGCATGGAGTATATGACTAAGTGGTTGTTTGTATGTGTCCTGCGATGGATTGGTTATACCCTGCACGTTAACGCTAACACTAGCAACTGTCACTAAAATCAGGATAACGCTGTTTACCAGGTAATTACATAAGTTACGTGTGGTGTGAAATTAGCAGGCTTAGTGCATCAATTACGTCCGTGAACATCCCCGAAGGCATTAAGTCCAAGTCTTGTTTCAGTTTGTACCTTCTCTATGTACCTTTTTTTGTGAGTATGCATCCTTGAGGTGACTTTCCTGATTTGCCGGAGTCACTGACATTAGCATTAAGTAGGCTAATGCTATAATATTACATTCTGTTATTTTTTATAATTACACCATGAATGTAATTATCATCAAAAATACATAGCAGTCTAATGTAGGGTAACAGTATGTCTATCATTGACTGTTGTGATTGAGGTTATGGTCTGCAAAAGGTCAATAAACAGATATTTACTCACCTTTTTTATGGACCCTGTGTCTATGACCATATAAATTGCCCAAATAAATTAGAAGTAAGAAAATCAGACCCATAACTAACTTCCATTCTGTGCTTTTTTTTTTTTTTTTTTTAAGATCTAATTAAAGAACAGGAACAAACGGTGCATTTTCACAATGTTTCTTCATTCTTCAGTTGCTCTTTATATCAAAATATATTAATTCGTTCCTTACACGGTTACTAGAAAGCAACTGATAAACAGAGCGAAAAAGAGAGATGGACACCTAAAAGAAGACATATGGTAAGAATTGAGGCATACACCATGACTTTGGTATACTCACTTCATGTTCTATGATATCCTTATTTTAATTTCATTTATTTATTTATTTTTATGCCAAAAGGCATAATTCTTTTTTCTTTTTTTTTCTGCAGGAGGTTGAAGAAGAACATAAATAATATGTTTATGGACAAATATTCTGAACAGGGTTAGACACAGTGCTTCATATACAGGCCAAAATCTTGCATTCGTATATGATGAGCATTTGGTTAAATTTATTTAAAACCATATATTGATAGTATCAAAAAAATAAATAAAAGACTACTCTTAAAGCAGAACCTTGTGGATCACCAAACTTTACTTTTGTAGTAATCGCAGGAAAGTCAACTCAAGGACGCGTACTCACAAACAAAGGTATATAGAGAAACTTGACCAAACTGAAACAAGACTCACTGAGGAAGGAACCGTTCACTTAATGTTTTATTCTTTTTCAAGAATTGTAACAACGCTTGTCTCACGAGGGGCATAAATACTCTGTACTGTTCAGAACGAGCAGATCCGCAGGGTGCTACCCTGCAGAGTTCTGAACAGGCAGAGGCGCAGCCAGGTAGACACGTGGTTGCCAGGTTGTTTATTTAAGGGTCCTGATACCTCCGCACTTTGTGCGATCATTTAGGTAGCACTGGTAAGGTATCAGGGACAAAGGAAAGGAAGAAAAAGATAGAAAAAGAAAGATAGAGAAGCACGCAGAAAGAGGAGAGACAAAGGCAAAGACCTTCCAAACGGAAAGGTCTTCCCATGCGGATCATAAGCACTCTCACAAGCTCCTATTTCATTGACCCCTCTAAAGCCCTGCGTTAGGGCTCTTATTAATATTATAACATCTCGTGGAGCGGCTCTTCATACCGCACCACGTAACAAAAATATTGTGAGACAAAGTTCTGATCAGATGCCACTATGAGGTCATTTACTACTTTAACCAGTACACTACAGTACACTGCCTTGGTACTGTCATGAGGCCTAAACTCTCTCTGACTTCCCTTATTACTAACACTTATGTTCATGCAGAATAATTGTAAATGCATTATTTTATTTCTTCTTGGGACTTAAATTGGCTCTCTATTCAGTTTTTAAAAGTATACCTCTAAGTATATTTTGGAGTAGTTTTTAGGTTTAAATTTTTATTAGGCTTTTTTAGTAGGTTTGTAGTTTTATTTTGTACTGCAACTATACTGTTATGTATATAGTTGAAGTCAGAAGATTACATACACTGACATTAAAGACATTAAAACAAAAGTTGCTAAGGACATATATTTATGCATGACAAGTATTTTTTTCCCCAGAAATTGTTTACAGATTATTTCACTTATAATTCGCTATGTAACAATTCCAGTGGTCAGACGTTGCACACATTCAATTGACTGACCCTTTAAACATGTTGGAAAATTCCAAAACATGAAGTCACTGCTTTACAAACTTCTGATTGACATAATTTGACTCTGCTTTGCTGCAGGAGGGGCAGTGCACTTTACAAAATAGATGGTATCATGATCATACAAGGAATATTACAGTGCATCCAGAAAGTATTCACAGCGCTGAATTTTTCCACATTTTGCTATGTTACAGCCTTATTTCAAAATATATAAAATGTATAATTTTTTTCCAAATTCTACATATACCCCATAATCACAAAAGGAAAAAAGTTTGTGTGAAATCTTTGCATATTTGGAAGGTCTGGGTCTGGAAGGTTCTCCTCTCTCTACAGAGAAACGCTGGAGCTCTTTCAGCGTGACCATTGGGTTCTTGGTCACCTCCCTGACTAAGGCCCTTCTCCCCCAGTCGCTCACTTTAGAATAGAGTCCTGGTGGTTCTAAACTTCATGGATGATGGACGCCACTGTGCTCATCTGGACCTTCAATGCTGCAGAATTTTTTCTGTACCTTTCCGCAGACTTCATGTGCCTCGATACAATCCTGTCTGAGAGGTCTACAGGCTTGGTCTGTGCTCTGACATGCACTGTTAACTGTGGGACCTTATATAGACAGATGTGTGTCTTGCCAAATCATGTCCAATCAACTGAATTTAACACAGGTGGACTCAAATCGAGTTGTAGGAACATCTCAAGGATGATCAGTGGAAAGAGGATGCGCCTAGCCTCAATTTTGAGTGTCATGGCAAAGGCGTGAATACTTATGTACATGTGATATTTTTGTTTTTTTTATTTATAATAAATTTGCAAAGATTTCAAACAAACATTTTTTACATTGTTGTTATGGGGTATTGTTTGTAGAATTTAAAGAAAAAAATAATTAATTTAATCCATTAAGGAAATCCATAAAGCTGTAACATAACAAAATGTGGAAAAAGTAAAGCGCTTGGAAGTGAAAGCTAAATACTTTCCGAATGCACTGTATGTGGATGTATTGAAGCAACATCAACATCAGCCTGGAAGATAAAGCTTGGTTGCCATTGGGTTTTCCAAATGGACAATGGTATAGCATACTTTCAAAGTTGTAGCAAAATGACTTAAGGACAACAAAGTTGAGTTATTAGCCATCACAAAGCCCTGACTTCAGTCCAATAGAAAATTTGTGAGCAGAACTGAAAAAGCATGTGCACGAAAGGAGGTCTACAAACCCAATTCTGTTACATTATTATTATTTTTTTTTTTTGAGGAATAGACTAAAATTCCAGCAACTTATTGGAAGAAGCTAAAGATAAATGTAATGGCTTCAAATATCAACTAGTATGCATGAAGTCTCTTACAATACTCTCACACCTTGGAAGTATTGTCAGTAATATCAGACCTATGTTTGTCTGTATGGGTTAATAACTCTGTGTACATAAATAATCAGATTCACCAGGGTACTATTTACTTATAAAACATTCTATAAAATATTCTACCTGAAAACGAAACACAAGTATTTTTAAACTTTAAGTATAAGCCAAGAATAAATAATAATGCTATTTTTAAGTATATTTCAAAAATAATATTAAGTACAAGTATAGGCCAAAGTATATGTAAACTATTGCCTATTTTGTACTAAATTAAAAACATATTCACATTTTATGTAAAAAACAAAAAACAAAAAAACATAGTAATAGAACACTTGAAAAACTACTTTTTGGTAAGAGTTCATGAATGTGGTTCCAAATGTATCAGCTCAGCTGCTAAAATGTCATCTTGCCAAGGATTAAATTTAAGGGAAAATATCATATGGTGGAACCTGAGTGATGCAACACAGCTAACAGATGGCATGTCTGCTGAATGGCCCTGCATGTTGCTTGTCTCTGATTTCCTAGGCCTGTCCTAAGACTATGAGATATGTTACAAGAAGTGACAGCAACATATTCACAAGTGAAAGCTACAGTGTATCATTCTGTAGTAAAAGTCCATACTCAAAGTAGCCAAAATGGTAATATCAATGAAACTCATGAGCATGATGCAGTTTTGGAAACAGCCTTGAATTCTATTTAAATGTGTGCACTGATCACTATGAGATTAATGAGCACATTGGGGAGGTGTGCACCACAGTTCAAATTAAACAATATCCCTACGTTGTTACCAAAAAGAGACTAATGCTGTAAACACAGAGGGTACCTCAGGGGTCTAAACTGAGTCCTTCTTCATTGTTTTTTCTCTCCTGTTAGAGAATACTGTTGAACTCTACAGCACCTAATTTGGAAGAACAGTATCAGATGAGGAGTGGTGTTACAGACCCTTCCTCATCTCTTCTATACCCCTCTGTCATGTTTCTTCCTGCCCAGGCTCTGTGTGTTAATTTCACCTAGGCCATGTCCTTAGCATTTCAGCTGCTATCCTGCTATGATTTATAGCTTTATGTTAATGGTGGATTAAAATGCAATTATGGTGACCTCTAAGGGGAGAAGGTCTTTAAGGTTTGGAACAGACAGTTTGTGGGATTTGTCATTAGTCTTGCAGAAAGAGATTCATGACTTATTCACGGTGACCTTTGGTAACTCATGGACCATAGATATGTGTGTGGATGTGCATACATTATTTATTTCACCTACTTAAAAAAAAAAAGTCTGCTGATGAACAATTGTGGAGAAAGAAAAAATCAATTAAACACCTGACCCTAAATCACAGGAAAATAGAAAATGTTTAGTACTTCCCAATCTATTCAATAAACATGTAAAACAAACAAACAAAAAACATGATTTAAACACTTTAACTAGGACCTGGGCAAATAAATGACAAACACAAGTCAGGTTAAGCATTTACATCAGGCAATAGCACAGATACTTGCCATAAATCAATCGATAGAACCTATACAGAAATGCAATACATGTACATGATGTGTATGAATTTTCAATATGTGTGTGTGTACAAACTTTTAAGTTTTATTTTATGACTTATTAAGTAATAATGTTTTACAGAAACATTTCTGACCTTGAAACATCAATATTCCACCACCTGTGCTCATTTGGGCTCAAGTGTACTTGGAGTTTGCAGTCTAACTGCCAAGTATCCATCATCCATATGTTTTCGTAGGTACATTGCAAAGACACACATTTTTGCAACCAATCAGATCAAAACCAAAGAAAACAATTTAGCACTCCCTTAATTCCGCGTCAGGGGTAGCTCAGTGGTTAAGGACTACTAATCGGAAGTTAACACTCAACTGCTCAAATGTTAAAAAAAAAAAAGAAAAAGAAAAGAAAAAAGAGAGAGATAAAATGTATGTCGCTCTGGATAAGGATGTCTGCCAAATGATCAAATGTAAATGCAAATTCCACTATTGGCCCCCGAGCATCAACCAGTAACAGCTGCTTTGAACTGCCTTGCTAGATTTATTGGGATACTTTCATAGGCATGATTGATTTGTACTCTGCTCAGGAATGATTGCGTCCCACTTCCTCCTCCCTCACTGGCCATTGCTGACGGTTCCCGAGCAGGGAATGATTGTATTCTCACTGATCAAAATGAACCGGACTTTGAGGTCAAGTTTTCTCAGCAACAATCCTGGGGCTCTAATGTGAATGCACTTTAGGACTCTCATGTCGACCTTTCTTCTTATTGATTCCTCTTTCACGGTCATGATTTGTTTTCACAGCTGTTTGCATTTATGCTTTATTCATATGCTTATTTAAGCTCATAGGTTTTTACTGTTACATTGTTCTGCATCTCTTTTTATTTTATTTTCAAAGTCTTTCTGTTCTCGTTTGCTTTTATATTGCTTTTAAACCTTCCCCGCTCCTTGACAGAATGCAAGACCAGCAAGCTTCCAACTGTACCATAATATTTTTCATGTTATTTTTTATTTTTAAATTCTTGCCTGCAGAACCCACAAGGTGATTTGACTGGGCAGGTACTCGCAATTTGGCATCAAACTGGCAAACAATGTGGACCTTGTGGGAAATAATTGGAGGCAAGATCATGCATGGTACATGAACAGAGATTGTCATCAATGAGTGCAATGGTGTCCAGGGTAAACGTATTCCCTATACTGCATGACAAAAAAGTACCAACAGCAAATGTGTCCAGCTGAAGATAATTCCTACACAGTTGTAGCGAATAACGGCTCCCACAGAGAGAGCAATCAACTGACCACATTCCAGAGACCCTCTCCCAGCATGCATTGTCGCCATCCTGATAATCTTATCTGGTCCGCGATCAGAAAGGAGCGTCTGCAAAATGAAGCTGCAAGAAAGTTCACAAGACCAGATGCTTTGAAGTAGACCCCAAAACCAAGCTGGGGGCGGGGAACCACCAAGTCACACCTGGACACTCATTGACCTCCAGAGCACATGCCTTTCAATGAATAAAGAGGCATACGGCATCAACACTATTTTAAACATCTTTAAAGTGTGCCAGTAGGGCAAAACGCATATACATATATTTACT